>JAODVM010144854.1:0-15050 GCA_025400095.1 Phenganax marumi | reverse complement strand
TGATTCATGCGAAATTTATGTAGTTTCACGAGGGGTGCAACGGAATTGCATCTTTTGGGTGCTCATCCCACGGCCTATCTTCTTGTACCCTTCAACGTTTAGGGTGCCCCCCAAAAAACAAAAACTTTTGAAATTATGAATAACAATCGTTAGACATTGAACGCCTTAACACCCTGTTGGTCCTCATGCAGAACTAATTTTAATTTAATCATTTCCACAAACTTTTTTTTTTGAATTTTCTAATTTGCTTTAATCCCCAAGGGCATAAAATCACACAATGTACAAGGAGATTTTAGCTAAATTTTAATACATGCACCTTGCCAATATTTTACGTATCATTACGGTCAGCTTTAGCTAGGGCATTCATATTCTAGCAATAGTTGATTTTAATGGTATTCTTAGTTTTCACGCGATGCTGAAGGGAATGGTGAACTAAGAAACGGCATTCACCATGTCAGGCAGTAACAATAAAATTTAATGATATTCTGTTGTTGTGAGTCCACCAGCATCGCGACCATGAAACCCACCAATTCCGGGGTTTTTTGGAACACCGTGTACATTACTGTTCCAGCAACAAAATGTAAAAGATTACACTGCATATGCATTGAAGATGGTGAAACATGCGGGGACATAGCTATGTTACGTACCAATTTTGCTTTTAATTTAGGTTTGCTTCAAATGCAATGAAGTGATCAAGACGACCTCTGTAACATATGAAGGGAATTCTTTCCACAGCGATTGTTTTGTTTGTGCGGAGTGTGGAAAGCCGTTGGCCGGGAAAGCTTTTTGTAGAATGGAGGACGACCGAGTATGCCATGATTGTTATTTATCAAACCACGCCAAGACCTGCGCGGGTTGTTTGAAGGCAATTGAAGGTCAAGAAAGATATATTGTGTATGATAGCGAGCATTATCATCGACAGTGTTTCACATGTGATAGTTGCAAGAAACCGATGGCTGGTGAGAAGTTCCGCCTTCGTAATGAATCTGAACGTATTTGTATGGACTGCGCGTAGACGCACCATGATACAGCAATGCATGCAGAAGTTAAAAGATAAAAAGAATGGACGCTCATGCTCAACGAAACCACCGCATTCAGTGAAACGATTTTATTTTCTTCCGTATGGTATACTAACAATCTTAGTGTGTAGTCTAGAAAATAAACAATATCAAAGTTGATACACCGATCAGACGTAAATTTGTCAGCTGCTCATAAAATAATTAATCCATGGCTATTAGCAAAGTAGCTTTAAAGCGTTATATTTGCATGGCGGCTTGCTTTTTAAAATTGAGCACAGATTACAAGTATATTTTAGAAAAAGTAATACCGTTTTTTCCCTGTGTAAAGGTATGCAACAAACAGTGAATTATTTTTCGGTAAATTTTAATCATGTTCCTTTTTTTCTTATAAATACAGTCCTTTTAACTTATTTGACTTCACGAATGTGCAGAGTAGTTACATCTATCTCTGTTTAATGGTAGACATGCATGATAAAAAAGCATAGAAGTACAAAAAATGATAAACAATTAGTGAAAACAAAGATTACGTCCAAAATAAACCTCGTAAGTATTAAAGCTGTAAGAGTTTGTCAATAATCTTCTTGTTTCTGAAAATTTAGCAATCTCGTGAGTTCGACAAAGGATTCTCCTTGTTCATAATTGACTTTTCAGGTATCAAACCCGTGTTACCAATCACGAAAATTCCCTTTGACTCCGATGCGACCCGTAACCCAGGTCTATGTATTCCTTATCGGCTATAGCGCCAGCATATTGAAATCGCAATGCATTGTTGTGTATTAAGGGTAAAATAAAGGACTTTGAAAAGGCTCTTTGACCAAAAATCTTGGGCAAGGCAGTGCGGTCTTTTGGTGTATATTATATGGGATTGTTTGTAATGCAGAAATGTCAGATAAAACAAATTAAGCCGCAGAAAAAACTATCAAGAGTTGCAGGTGTAACATAATGCATCATGTGTTTGGATTACCGTTCTTTTCTTGGTGTTATCTGTATAGTTATTTCTAAAAATATCACCTCGCGAGTCGGGATTTGTTAACATAAAAAAGTTTTAAAAGCAGGCTTTCACTTTAGCGTACCCACAATGCATTGCAGTTCATGATAGCGCTACTGTTGTTGAAGAAACTTCATGGAAAATGGCCAAAATCTCTTTTCTTCTCTGACTCCCAGTGGGATGGTCGCATATATCACTTATGGTTTTCAACTGTAACACACACTGCAGCCGTGACGTCTGTACAGGAGTCTGTGGTGTTTCAATTAAATTTTTTAAATGTAAAGGTGTAACAAAAAAAATCATTCACTTTTTAAAGTACGATTGATCTGTGATGTTAAATAAAAAGGCCCGTCCACAGAGAGATTTCGAGGCGTTTTTGTCCAGTTATCCACTCTAACACATTCTTTTACATGACAAGAATTGCATATAAAATAGCCCGTGTAGATGGGCCTGTATAGGTTTTCGAAATTTCTTAGTAGATACCAGCTAAAACGTACTGGTGACTTATATGCCAAAATTGTAGTCACAGTTGTCCCGAGATTATCAATCGCTGCCGACATGTTGAATATTTATGTCAGGTTCAAGTTATTTTATAAAATATTACCCAGAAGCACTCGAGTACGCACAACATAAAACTTGGCTGCGTAAATATAAGGTGTCACTTTTTGGTAACATCAACCTCGGTGGGCCGGTGCATCGGAAGAAAGCTCAACACAATGTCTTCCAGGGTAAGTTCGCTTTGCCTTAGGATATTTATGGCTGTTTACCACAGACATCTGCGTAAACTATCCGCATATAGCTAGGGAAAATAGCGCAATTTAGTGCACTTATGGTGATTCTTCCGAATGCGCGCGATTCCCCGTCATGGGAAAAAATCTGGAGTTCTCTCATGAAATATCCGAGCTGGATTTGGAAAACAAGATGGACAAGAAAGCGACAAAATTGCTAATGTTCAACTAGGTGTTAAGCTTCTTGTTTGTATACTCCGAAAAACTTATTGGAGGTTTGTGGAATGTCTTGTGACTTGTGGGACTGTTAGACAAAACATGCAAAACAACTGCAGAATTTTGTATAATTTCCATGCATATAATTTTCTATATGCAAGGCGAACACGGAAACAAAATGAAAATTCTTGAGTCATTGGGGAAATTTAGGCAACTGAAACAGATGTTTGATTGCAAAGATACTCGGTACATATCACGGACTCAGGTCACTGTGCCGGATTGAATAATGACTTTCCGATTTATGAATTCTCTTCATTCTCTTGCAAAAGCAGAGCCCATTTTGTCCATTTATGTACATTGGTATTGTAAGTATGAGGCTGGTCAATTTTAGTAGTAGTTTGGCCAAGGTATATATAGTTCAATATACATATATATGACTACACTCCTACTTAGTCAACCTGTAATTATAACAATATGACAATACAATGTTACCATGATTTCATCGCAATGTAGTTTCGCTGACACAAACAACAATGATCTAGAAATCTTTTGTTAATTCGTTTGATGCTACAATGAAGCATGAACCCCAGAAAACACTTGTTTTCGAGACATGGGCGTTTCGTGTTTCTGTGGAACGTAAACTAAAAGGTCATCGTTAAAGGTCGCTCTTGTGTAAACATCGCCGCGTGATATGTTTCGTCGTCAGCAATATTCTCCATGCCGTAGTGTGGAATAATAACATAGTTACATCACACGGAAAATAAATAATAGATATAAGATATATTTATCTTTGTACCAATATTTGCAAAGTTTTTTCAGGTCCCATAACTTGACCTAAGGGTTGTACCGTAATAATGCACGGTGAACCGTGGGAAGCCCTCATTAAAATTCTTTAACCACAAAAGGAGCGAGATAATTGAGTATGAATGAGGATACGATGGTTGAATTTGATGAGATTTGCAATGAAATTTTCAATGAAATTTTCAAAACAATGTCATGATAAACAATGCACAATGTGAGACAGTAACTTTTGATATTGTCTTGCATCCAGCGACAATCAGCGAGTGTCGATTAAAGTTTGATTGCACTCATAACGTTGTACGTTTTTTAATTTACTGACTTGTGTTTGGAATATCTGCATAGGTATTGTTCGATAATCTGATCAACTTGATTTGACAATGTTACCTTCTTTATTCAAAACTTTATGGCATGCTACAAATGTTTGTGTTTTCTGCCCTCATTTTGTCTGAAAGTTTAATTCCAGAAGTACAATAAACAACTGATCATCAGATCTTGAGTCATACTTCTTCAATCTGGGATTGGGAGTGGGACGCTCTGGACCTGTAAAAATTGTCCCCTCCATTTGTTTTGATTAGTATACTATCAATTGAAATCTTTTGTCTGTCAGAATTAAGTTTTTCTTCAATAATAAAGAAAACAAAGTTGAAAAAGTACTGTCGACGTGGCTGCATGGAAACCAGCTTTAAAAATAATAGGTCACACAAGTCACAAGTTCAGTTGACGGAGAATTGATTTGAACGAGTAAAAATACGAATTTTCTTGGGCATACTAGCGTGGTGTACGCTATAACAACTTTGGAAGCGCTTAAATTGCGGTTAGTTAGGACACCTCGAAACTTTAGCAGACAACAGTCTGCAATATTCATATCACGTCTGCAGACTTAGCAATGTATATAAAGGTTGCTCAGGTATTTCATGCAGTAATGAGAGAATACGAGCGTGGAAAGATCTTAAAGCTTTCCAGAACTTTTCCGGTGACATCGTTCAGAAAAGCTAAATGATTAAAAACGCTTTATGCTGCAGTAAGATTTTACACGCTCAAGCAGAAATGACGAGACAACATGTAAAGTGCAGATTAAAATTTGTGTAAGCATGTAGCTAGGGATGCAAAGTATGACCTTTTCTTTAGCCCTATGTTTCGATTGTTTTGCACCAGTCTCATTTTGGCTTATCGTTTGGAGTGATAGAAAACCGTACTTCGTTCATGTCAATTAGAAAATCGTGCAATGAACTGCTCAAACTCAAGAAGTCTCAATAATTCTTAAGAATTCTCCCCTTTGTTCCACGAGAATATATG
Source organism: Phenganax marumi (assembly GCA_025400095.1). Lineage (NCBI taxonomy): Eukaryota > Metazoa > Cnidaria > Anthozoa > Malacalcyonacea > Clavulariidae > Phenganax > Phenganax marumi. The sequence continues at coordinate 10,002 of JAODVM010144854.1, read as the reverse complement.
GGCTTTCAAACACAGAAATTAAACACTGTAGTGTTTCATTTATGTCAATTCTTTTGAGCAGCTGCTTCAAAAACTCGTTCTGCGTGTTTGATCAAAGTAGGGATCAAAGTAGGGCTTTCCAGTGCCTTACCACGTTGATCTAATACTGGAACTCGTTTTTGAAACACTGAGTATATGGCGTAGCTATAGAAGTCTTGCTTGTCATGCTGAGCATGACCTAAATTTTTTCAAACCAAGATTTTTTATCACAGTTTTTTCTCTTTCATGAAATGCGTTTTACACGCATTGCCATGCTCAAAGAAGCTCAATCCGAGCAAAATTGGAGCATTTGATGGAATCTAACCTGCAGTCAGGTCACCCTATCTTCACCTAACCGCAGGTTAGAGTATGCCAAAAATGAGCATGACTTCCTCATTATTTCCAACGCATTTCATTGGCTATAAAGCTCATGACGCATGCGTATTTCGTTGAATGAATTCGTCAAGTCATGCTGCTCAATAGACAGACAAATTTGGCAAACCCTTATTTATACCCAATTCACAACTTTAGCTACATACCCCACGGCCACATGCCTAGTTACTATTGTTCTAGATTTCAGAAGCAACGAATTTGACAAAAGTAGCTAAGCTTTAGAATTATCTACATGAGTGAATGACTCTTTTACATGACTCCAGTGCTTGGTTACGTTTGTCTTATTCTGCGCATCGGTAGATTAAAACAGTGGTGGCTAGGCTTGTGAGTTATTTATTGTTGTGAATTGAGTATCAACGAAGAAAACGTTAGCCAAATTTGTCTTCTTTAGTTCACAAAGCGTTAGTGAACAAAAAGATATTGTACGTATGCCACGACCGATGCCAAAGCTATCTATTAAAACAAGGGACAGGACATTTCAAGACGTTTGGTGTTCTAGAAGGAATTGGTTGTGTGGCAGTGCGAAGGAAAATCGTTTGTTTTGCTGGCCATGTCTACTATTTGGTTCAAGTAAGTCTTCAACTTGGTCATTTTTAGGGTATGTAAACATGCATAGTTTCTAGCGACTGGCAGAAGCATGAAAGATCTTAGTGACTAAGTCTCACATGGAGGCCTACAAGCAACGGAAAGCTTTTGACCCACGTGAGAGTGTTGTTCAGCCTTTATCCTGGTAATTATGGAGAAATTTAAAGGTATTTGGTAAGTTAGATTCTGTGTTTGAACACAGATTGCATAGTAGGCTTCAGGAATCAGACAGACCAAATTCTGGTGGGGTTTTACTGGCGTTTCCCCTCAAGTCCAAAATGACCTCATTGAATGGATGGGGATGGGGATTCTTTAAAATCTAAACTGATTCTACAGACTTACGATGGTGCTGCTGTAATGCCGGAGTAGTCATTTAAATGGCCTCCAGGCCCTTTTATGCCAGGATTATTCTTATGCCTTGTTATTTCACTGTGTAGCTCACAGATTTAATCTAGTTTTATGCCACTCTGCCCTAACCATGAAGGATGTCAAGATTTTCTTTTCTAATATTTTTTGCATTCTGTATCAGTAAACCTAGTCTAGAAAGAGAAGCGCAACTAAATTCACATGTCATTGACATTCCATACCAGATCAGTGCCTTTCATCTTTAAGCAGAATATCTTTACATAAAGACATCGTAAAGAAGAGAGAAGACAAAAAGAGCTGCATTCCTGTATCCTTGAGAAACCTTATTCAAAAACCTGGAAGGCTCATTTTCAAGTATAATTAAATTGCTTATTTCGTTGTGCCAACCAAATTTGTAAATTGATTTGTTTTATAATGTAAGATTTTTTAACTGATTTTTAGTTTATAATTAATCTTACACTGCTAATAATAATTGTAGGAAAAGTTAGTTTCGAGCAGCATTTGAGTTTTAAAGTGTACGGAATATTTTCCCGACAGCTCAATGCATGCCTTGCAGGACGCGCACTGTTTCAATTCTATTGTGGCATCTCAGGGATTTTAATAATTAATCAGACACTGCTCACAGCCACTGTAAAGAATGTCTTGGGCGAGACTGATTAAATTTGCATCTACAGGCTCCGGCTCCACCGCTTTCTAATGAAATGATCTCGGCCAGGAGAGGCCGAGATCAGTCTCGTATCGCAGACTACTTTCTGGCATTGCCTAAGTTCAAAATGCCCTTGTTCGTCGTGATAGTTTGAGTTTGCAATGGTGCATATGTTATTGCAGTTTTCTAACTTTTCCTGTTTTGTCAGTTTGGGAGGATCAGGGAGGGAAGGGTTAGAAGTCGACTGGGATGACGTGAGAGATTTAGCTATTTCATGTCCATGACATGTCCCAAATACGTATAGTCACCCATTTCTAACCAAACTCCTCTTTTTAAGGTGTGAAGGTAAGTGTCTCGCGCCTTGACCAGGCTGCTCGCCAGCTTCTTATTTTTGAGGCTGTCCATGTCGGAATCACGCACGTACCCCAATGGACCCTCACGCATGAACCCCAGTCGGTTACATCTGCCCTGAAAAAGCTTATCCGCGCCCGCCAAAAAGCCTTAGCTGTTGACGATCTAGATTCCTTCCGGTCACTAAGAAATAAAGTGAATCAGGTGAGAAAGACATGTCCTGCCGATTATTACAAAGCTAGGGTAAAGCACTTGAAAGGATGTCACCCGTATACTTGGTGGAAAGAAGTACAAAAACTCAGCAGAATGTCAGCAGTGATACGACATGATCCCTTGACAATATTTCAGCAGATTGACTGCGACGAGGGTGATCCAACTCCCACTAATCTTGCCAACATTATCAAAAACGCCCTTCTCCTTCCGATGAGAGAATTTTCTCCTCTCTCCCCTAATGCTCCTATGATTTCTGATTCAAACGAATTCCCATTCTCCGTTACAGAAGAATCTGTTTTCAGGAAGTTGGCTGCCTCAAACCCGAGGAAAGCGACTGGCCCGGACGGTATTCCAAGTTGGCACTTAAAGGAGAATGCCGATATACTCACGCGTCCAGTAACGAACATTATTAATTGCTCATTTCGAGAATCCCGCTTGCCCCAATCATGGAAAGAGGCTGACGTCGTTCCTATACCAAAGCAAAAACCCGTATGAAATGTCAACAAAGATTTGCGTTTCATTTCTCTCACGCCAATCCTCTCCAAGCTCGCTGAAGAATATGTCATTGAGGCCTTTTTAAAATTTGCCGTGGTAAAAAAGGTCGACGCCCAACAGTTTGGCACCGTGCCTAACTCCAACACCGTCTATGCTCTTATCAGCATGTTGCACACGTGGAACAGCGCTACTGATGGGAACGGTGCAACCGCAAGAATCGTCTTGTTCGATTTCAAGAAGGCTTTTGACCTTATTGATCATAATGTCTTGGTCCAAAAGCTTTTGTCATATGACATTCCAAAAGGAATTGTAAATTGGATAATCGATTTCTTGTCGTGCCGTAAACAAAGAGTCAAACTTGGCCAAGAGTGCTTCTCGGACTGGGACTCTGTTCCATCTGGAGTCCCGCAAGGAACAAAAATGGGCCCATGGCTGTTTACCATTATGATTAACGACCTCAATGTCTCTGGCGATTTGTGGAAGTACGTCGATGATTCCACTGTTTCCGAAATTGTACAGAGAGATGAAACCAGTCATATCGAAACATTGGTAGACGAATTTGCCAGACTCTCTAAGAGTGACAAGTTTGTGCGCAACGAATCTAAATGCAAAGACTTGAGAATATGTTTTTCAAATAACAAAAGGGTTTTTGATCCAATAATATTAAATAACACTCCACTCGATATCGTTAAATACGTCAAAATCTTGGGTCTGAACGTCTCTGATAACTTAAAATGGAATTTTCATGTTGAAGAAGTTGTAAAGAAAGCTTCCAAGCGATTATACTATTTAACCCAATTAAAGCGATCCAAAGTAGACTGCTCGGAGTTGGTCCAACCGTCCAATTCTACAAAGCGTGCATTAAGTACGCTGGTGCTGTGTTTCACGACAGCCTCCCCAGATATCTTTTGATATCTCGCAAGAATCCAAAAACGGGCCATGCGTATAATTTACCCTTTCAAATCGTATGAGGAAGTCATGTCATCTGCAGGACTGATTCACCTTCCTCAACGCCGTCAGCAGAGCACCGATAAACTTTTCCAACAAATTTTGAACAATGATTCTCATAAATTACACAGCCTACTGCCTCCTGTCAATGACACTGCTGTAAATCTAAGGGACAAATCTAAGTTTATAATGCCCAAGATTCGTATACAAACCGTTTCCAATATCAAACTCCTTGAATTTTTCATCTTAACTTTTTAACTTGTAAATATCTAGTACCAATAAATCTTATATTAGTATATACTTTTATAATAGTTTTATATATATTCCTGTAAACTTTATACTTTCCTGTAAACCTTACTTAATTCAGCCCCTGGCTGCAATGTTTGGTAAATAAACTATCTATCTATCTATCTGTACATCATGTACATGTAGCATACATGGTTATGCATACACTGACACTAAACAGTATTCGCGTTTCCTAGGCAAGTTGCTGAGCTCTGACATTGGGGACACAGTCGATTTATTGTAGAGTTTTTATGAATTTACATAAGATCTGCCGTACAGAGCTCAAAAATTAACTTTCAGATACTCTGAATCGCCCAAATTTGATTTGTAAATATGAATAGACAAAAGTCTGAAAATACCGTTTCCGACGATCTAGAGCCTCCAAATTTTAAACTTTAAATTTCCCGCTCGGCGACAGATAGACAGATAGATAAAACTTTATTTAAATACGCAAGCCACTTCAACAAAAGTTGGTTTCCAAGTGGGGCGTATAAACTATCTTAAAAGTATTTACAATCATGGAATACAAAAAAAACAAAAACAAACAAACAAGAAAAACAACAGCAACAAAAGAACAAGACACCAGGGCCCGGTTGTTCGTACGCCGTTTTAATAGCTTAAACAGTGGGTAAGTCAGAACTCAAAAACACTTTCACAAATTTTCTAAGACTTTTAAATCAAATCTTGTGTGATTAAAATATAGGTAAATACATAATAATGGTACTCAGTCAAAAAAACATTCAAATTTGTTGTTCAAGGAATACATAAATATGATTTCTATTTTGACTTATCCATGCACCGTTTAAGCTAAACGGCGTACGAACAACCGGCCCCAGGGGCCGGTTGTTCGAAGCGCGTTTAGCTTAAACGGCGGATAAGTTCAAAATAGAAATCGTGCTTGTGTATTCCTTGATTAACGAAATTGAAAGATATTTAGAGAATAGAAAAAATATGCATTTACCTGCAGTTTAATTACATAAGATTTGACTTGTAAGTATTAGAAAATGTGTGGGAGTGTTTTTGAATTTTGATTTATCCACCGTTTAAGCTAAACGGCGTACGAACAACTGGCCCCAGACTGATAGACTAATACACGTCAGACTAATAGAAGAAATACTCTCGGCGACAACCATGGTGGCGATCGTGCCCTCAGTAGGCTATATAGCATGACCAGTAGCTTTCTCGCCTAAAAACTACACTGAGTACCATCTGATAATTTAAGAAGTTCTATGCTTACCATGTAGCTTTTGAAATATTACTTCACATTGCATGGTGAAGTGATGCGACCAAAAGATCACTATGGTATATTGTATCATAATAGAGTCAAATGAACATTTGGCATTCTTTCTAACAGGGGAAACAACTAACTAGTACTAAGTACAAAGAAAGCAGTCTGTTCCAACATCACCATCAACTGACTTATGTAGAAAAATCCTATAGCTTCATTAAAATGAATATATATATATACCACTGCATGAACATGAAATAAACAACGACTATGGCCCAAGTCCATTGACTGTAGAATACTTTACCATATCTATTTTTACGCTTCAGGGTTCAAGTCGATGTACGCATTGTCGTCGTCAAATTCAACCTGAAGAAAAGAAGTTAAATTATCAAGAACAGCCATTCCACGCAGATTGTTTCGTCTGTGAGCACTGCCGTAATCCTCTGGGAACTGACAGCTTTGTGAAGCGAGATGACAAACGTTATTGCCAAGGATGTTTTACGCGACTCTTTGCAAAGGTAACGTATATGCAGCTGGGAATAAAACGTAAGCGCTAAACGTTTCGACGTCTGACCCAGGCGATTTATTGTACTTGTAATTGTAATTGTAAAATATTAAAATACTTAGGCAGCCGCAAAGCTGAATTGAGCATTTATGAACTACAAAAACTCTAATCTACATTATAAAATACTACATAACCAATTTACTGAATTTGGCCACTTGAAATTGAAATTAATTCAAGTAACGAAAGGATTATTGTCTGATAAAGTGACGGGCCATCCCGTCCTTATTTCAGAAATATATATTTTTCATTAGTCCACCAAATTGATAAACGGCTTAATATGCTTCTTATTTCTTGCAGACTTGCAATGCCTGTGGTGACGTCATAAAGACTGCATCAGTTGACTACGAAGGCAAAACCTACCACAGCGATTGTTTCGTTTGCAGCGAATGCCGCAATCCTCTGGCTGGCAAAAAATTTCATAAGATGGGAAGAAAATTGGTGTGCAAGGCATGTTATCGTGATAAGTACGCCAAGATTTGTGAATTCTGCAAGCAGATGATTGAGGCGAACATCAAGTTCGTTGTGGATGATGAAGCAGTGTATCATCGTGAGTGCTTCACATGCAGCAAGTGTAGTCGTCCTATTGACGGAGAAAAATACAACATCAAGGAAAACAACCGCATCTGCCTGAAGTGTTCCTAAAACTTTTCCAGAAAAACTCTTTGTATATCATTTTAATACTTTTGAATTGTTGACAAATGGATAGCTTTGTATCTATAAATAATTAAAAGCATTTAAAATCAGTCAGAGTTTGTGTTAAGATTCTTGTAGTTTTACATGGCGAAATCAACAATATGAATATTGGTTTGAGGGTACACCACGAATATTTATTATTGCAAAGTTTCGGTCCGTTCACCCAGAATTTCATCAGCGCAACTGCATGGTGCACTGATGGTTCGTACACCACAAGATTCGGGTTAACGGACTGAAAGCTTTGCAATAACAATATTCGTGGTGTACCCTCAAACTAATATTCATAGACTTTGTGTTGATTCACACATGTACATTTGCAATATAAATCACTGAAATCCTAGACTAAACGTGAATAACATCATGCATGATCGCTTTTATATTTGATTCGAACTACTCGTCGAGAGTCACATATTTCGAAACGGCCGAGAAGCTATACAATTCAGTATGCGAATACTAAAAATAACTGGTGTATAGGAGGTAACAGGATATTACTACGGCAATAAACAAGTGCTAAGCTTAACAGAATAATGGGAAGTAATTTCTAAATACGTATATTCCTCAATACATTGTAACAATTCTCCACCAAAAACCACGTAGCGGTCATACATAGACTACTGAGACTTAAAACCAAAGATTAGAATTTTAGACTTTTTTGATTTCTTGCTTTCAATTTTTCACATAGTATTCCAATCTCGCGAGACTCTCCTTTAGTTCACAGATAGTCAGATAGTCCCTACTTAAACTGCGATGATGGAACTAAATCATCAAGCAAGTTACCTTTGCATCACCCAAATATACAGGATCACACTTTGGGAGATTAATATATAATTCAGGAACATCATTTATACTAGTTTACCCATATGGCAGTTAATGCTTCCTTGGAAAGGCAACAGAAGCACAGACAAGCGATCAGAACTCTAAACATATTTTATTACAAGCCTTTCAATACACGCGCAAACAGCCATAAACACTGTAGGATAAACGAAAACGTATTTTAATAATGCCGTTATTTCACCACAAAGAAACCAAAAACTATTTTAATCTTGCCGTTACTGAAATCTGACGCTACAAAAAAGGAGCCACCGATCGCAGTTTTTTCCTGGAGACAAAATGTTGTCTCTCAGTAGATGATGCGTATAAACTATTTGCGTACATGAGGATTTTGTTATTGACTATGACATGTACCACTACGCACTAAGTGGAGCACACATGTCTTATGTATCAAATACCTTTATAACCAAGTACGTTTATACATTATGTTAAATACGTTTAGTCATATCCACTTGCGTTTATTTTTTATTCAGATGTATCTTCACTGAAACACCTATCCTAGTATCTCCAATTAAAGTTTTTACCAATGAATTGTTCAAAACGTCTTGCCAACTCGCAGTTTGACTAAAAGAGATCGACTCCGCACACGGCATTCCCGTTTATATAGTTAGTGCATTGCATTGTGGTCTAATTAGGTGAAGAAACACAATTCCTCACGGTCTTCACAAAAATTGAGATGTTGCATACTTGTCTGTGATACCTGATCTGTTTTAGTCTGCTGCGGCAGCAACAAACGTGAATAAAGATAGACTCGTTTACAACCCTGTTTTAAACCAATGTTTTACGAAAATAGTGGAGTACATCCGTGGAGAGTTCTACCGAATCTGAGGAGTATACATACTTAATAACACGCGTACAATATTCTTACTATAACCATATTGAAAAAGCTTAAAAAATAGACCCTCTCGCCATACATAATCATACGCCTTTCGAAAGTCTATAGAACAACTGAACAAGCGCTCAATGGTTTCTTGTGTGTCCTTTATTAATCTATTTACGTTTTTGGCACAAGTATATGATCACATGTTCTAAATCCATATCTGAATCCAATTTGATGTTTATTTAAAATGTCGTTTTCTTCTAAAAAAGCATTAAAACGAGAATTTAAAATTGAAGTAAAAAATGTCCCCAAGCAGCTACTGATACATATTGCCCTGTAATTTCGGAGATCAGAATGGCAGCCTGACTTAAATAGGTACAATATATCCTTCTGACCACTGACAAGGAAAAGATCCATGAAATAAAGCATGACTGAAAAGTTTAACAAAATATAGTTGCAAGTGATTGCACAGCAGCCTTGAAAATTTCATTCCTGATTTCTTTGCTGGTGCATATATTTCATGCACAGTCATCGGTGCATCTAGGATATGGTTAGATTTTACTGACCAAAGCCCATAATCTCTAACAAACTGATTCTCCCTGTCGGAAATTTGGCGGCTTTCTTTCCATTTCAGTTTTTGAAATATCTTGCCATACTTGCATGAGGTGAAATCTCATCTTGTACATTAAAGGGGTCACTTGATTTTATAGATTTTACCAACTTCCAAAATCGTGGATTACCTTCTTCCATGAGTTGAATTTTATTTAATATTTCATTTTTAAACTTTCGCTTCAATCGTTTGGTAAGTAGTCTATAGTTTTATTTGTACTGAAGAATTTGTGTCTTAAAAAATTGTTGTAAGGAAATCTCGACAGTAAACCACCCAAGTTTCTTAGTTCGTAGTTCTAAGAGCGTAGCTAATGCTTTGCATGTTAAAACATTTTTTCTTTTGTATTGTATTCCTTGCTTTCTTTTCAGGAAATCGTCTATTCTTAATGTTCACAAGTTTCTTGAATATGCGAATGAATAGCGAAATTGGCCAGTGTGTGACAAGACGGTTTTATCTCAACCAGTGAAATTAATATATCTGTAACGATAACTTCATATAAATGGGGCAAAAAGCGCAAAACGCCCCGTAAAATTGGAGTCAAAATTTTGTAACTGAGCCATCTTTTCATTGGATAACTTTAATTCAAAATGGTCAAACCAAGTTTTCTGGATAGTTCGTGATAGTTCCTGTCCTTTGACTGTTGAAACATCAATGGTACCAGTTGTATACTGAAAAAGATATTCCGTGACATAGTTATCACCGAAGCTTTTTGTCATTTCCAGCAGTTAAAAAATACTTTAAAACTACTAGGAGTTACTATCGCAAGGGAAGTGCTGCCTCTTGTAAGCACACATTGCTAAATGCAAGGCTAGGCAGGAGTCTAATTTGTCTGCCAGATTCATTCTCCTTTAACCGTTTTACTTTCTAAACTTCTCTATTTTTCAGGAGTTTTGCATTCTTGACAAATGTGACACTCTTGGTTGAGCATTTTCTAAAAATTTCTGTAAACTGAACA
>JAODVM010144743.1:0-15054 GCA_025400095.1 Phenganax marumi | reverse complement strand
TTAGGTTTCCTCCTGTAGTAACACTGGATCAATAAGAGATGACTCTTACTGGATCTCTAGGAAGAACAGTTTAGAACAGATAGAACTATCCAGTATAAATATAGTTAGTTTAGTTTAGGTTTCGTCCTGTAGTAACACTGGATCAATAAGAGATGACTCTTACTGGATCTCTAGGAAGAACAGTGTAGAACTAACAGAACCACCCAGTGTAAATATAGTTAGTTTAGCTTGGGTTATATATATATATAGTTACATAGTTAGTTAGTTATATAGTTAGTTAGTTAGTTATATAGTTAGTTATAGAGTTATATAGTTATATTTATATAGTTAGTTTAGCTTGGATCAATAAGAGATGACTCTTGCTGGATCTCTAGGAATTAGAACAGCTCACAACCGAGTCAATCATTGCGAGTATAAAGCTGATTTAAACTTGCTTGCTTGTGATTGTTTTTATTTTAAGTTATCCTGCGCGATTTCACAGCGAAATGCCAGAATGAATGATTTATAGTGAAGTGAAGTACTCGCCGTTACGTAACGTAAGTGTGGAATGCTTAAGCTAGCAGGGATATCCCGCGGATTTTCGATCTGAGCTGCGAATCTTTTCAATAATCTGTGAACAGCACCTTGCAGAGCAATTGAAGCGGCCTATCACTTCCTCTTGAGATCATCTCCTCTTGTTGATTTAGTCTTACTGCTCCAGGAGGCAACTTAAACTAACTATATTTATACTAGCTAGTTCTATCAGTCCTAAACTGTTTTTCCTAGAGATCCAGTAAGAGTCACTTCTTATTGATCCAGTGTTACTACAGAAGGACACTTAAACTAAGCTAACTATATTAATGCTGGATAGTTCTATCAGCTTTAAACTGTTCTTCCTAGCCATCCAGTGAGAATCGTCTCCTATTGATAAGCAAGAGGATTGAGTAATCCATTACGTATTATGTGTACATTGGGATCAAATTTTGAGATTAATAAAATACAACGTCATCGTGCTCACGTCTAGTGTCACGATGAAATCTAGTTCATCGGATAAGGCTTAGCTACAGCTTTAGTTTGTGAATTCTGACACCACTTAGTCAAATCGAGATAAATCCACCTTAATCGTCACCATGCAATATAAGATGCCTCGTGCTGCTTCTTTGGGGAGAACAGTTTAGAACCGATAGAACTATTCAGTATAAATATAGTTAGTTTAGTTCAGGTTTCCTCCTGTAGTAACACTGGATCAATAAGAGATGACTGTTACTGGATCTCTAGGAAGAACAGTTTAGAACTGATTGAACTATTCAGTATAAATATAGTTAGTTTAGTTTAGGTTTCCTCCTGCATCACTGGATCAATAAGTGATGACTCTTACTGGATCTCTAGGAAGATCTTAGAACTGATAGAGATATAGAATTTAGAGACTTACTAAGTCTTCTGTCAATCACGTAAGGAACAACTCCATTCGTCCATCTTGCGGTAGGATCTTTTTTTATGGCACGTCTTCTCCGCGTGTTTGAAGTATGATTGAGGAAATTCAGCATCTCAGCTGTTAACACAATGTCTCCTTGGAAAAATGTTGAATTCAAGCCTAAGAGAACAAAATAGTTTAGTTATCATTTCTATAACATGTTTACAAGAGGAACAGTTTTGAATTGCATGTAAGAGGCAAGGTCAATAAAGCACGGGTATTTTTAATAAGTTGATGCGGTTCACGATTTCTGACTGGAGAGTAAACAATGCATTGCGTGTTTCCAGATTTCGTGAGCAAAGGCACACCATGACATGTTTCAAGAATTAGGCCACGTTTCAAAGGATTTCAGACTCGTAGCGTTGTTTTGATTAAACTTTGAAATATTTCAAAGATGATTTTCAGTTTAAGGAATGTTCTGGAGTGTAAGATGATCTGCGGTGAATTATAACTATACTTGCAGCTTTGTGAATCGCGAGGTCTAATAGGTCGTGTGCGATACACCACTGGGTTTTTTCCAAAAATCGTTTGTCAAAACGTTATCAAGTTTAATTAGTTTCCACCTTGCCAAATCTTCTTGAATTCAAGACCAATATGTGTTAGTAAACGCAATATTTCTTTGAAATAGCAGTCAAGTACTTTACAAATTTGACCCCGATTTTTAGTTGTTTTACGAAATAAAGCTGGTTTCTACCTTGATTGACTTCCCATTCGTCCTTTGATGATGAATTTTCTTTAGTAAAGCGATCCACAACGATAAAATTCTTTGCTTTCTTTTTCTGTAGTTTCCCAAGCAATGATCTGGCATCACTGAGCAAAACTACAGTAAATAAAATGAGGATTGCTTTTGGAATCATGTTGATGTGTGCATGCAGCGAGTTCCAAGAGTTGTGATGCAGTGTTTGTGAGCTCGCCAGCTTTACATACATAAAGGTAGGCGTGAACACCTTGACAGGTACACATTGCATGGGGAACAATGGTCAATCAATTAAATCATAAAGCCATCTAACTCCGCAGGGGTTCGATTAGGAAAACGATTGACCGCCACACTCCGCATAGAGTCGCAAAAAACCGGATTCAAAATTTTTCTTTCCTTCTTTTTACATTTACGTATATTCCTGTTTCCTTTCGTTTATTATCCAGGAGGAAATCTGAACTAAACTAACTGTATCTATACTGAATAGTTCTACCATATCTGGAATATTCTTCCTACAGATCCAGTAAGAGTCATCTCTTGTTGATCCAGAGTTACTAGAAAAACTGTACAAAACGAACTGTACTCAAATTTCGTTCTATTTTATGGAACAATAACGCTATAAGCAGGTGCAAAACTCCGTTTAATGTTCATTGACTATTTCCTGATATCTTGCCGCGATATTTTCTTACAAGAGTCCGCAACTTGATTTGTTTGTTGCTTGAGGCTCTGGTGGAAAAGTTATTGTCAACCCGACAAAATTTCTACGTCCGTGAACACTGCTCGACCATCTGTCAAAAAGTGCAGCGAAAATTATCTGCATCTCAGATTCCCGTGCGATAAGCTTTTCATCAAGGAAAGAACTTCTTCAGTTTTATGGACTTAATTGTCTTTTCCACGGTTTGCGTCTGTTTTCAAAGACACTAGTGTATACTCATGTACATTTAATGATGAAACGGAAGTGAACAATTTGAAGTACACTGCGGCGCCATGTTGAGGAGATTTCGGAGAGCTCTTGAGCGAGGAACACTAGATCAGTAAGAAATAACTCTTACTGAACCTCTAGAAAGAACACTTTAGCACTGATAGAATTATTCAGTATAGATATAGTTAGTTTAGTTTTGGCTTCCTCTTCTATAGTAACACTGGATCAATAAGAGATGACTTTCCCTGGATATCTGTAAAGAACAGCTTAGAAATAATGCAAAAGTCCTGTGTTATTATAGTTGGCTTAGTGTAGGCTCCCTTCTGAAGTATTAAACACTGCATGGACCAATAGATAACTGGTCTTTAGGTAAAACAGTGCAAAGATGTTTGAATGTATAAATTATTTTCAACGGAAGCAAACAAACAAGCCGCTTGTTTGACCTTAGCGTTGTTCCAAGGGAAATGCAGTTATTCAGGCGGGTGCAGTTGAAGAAATCTAAACATGAGTGGTTTCCTATGGTCAATTAGTCTGTTGACACTCGGCAAACATAGCGACGTGTGTCGCGCTTGCTGAAGCTCATAAATCATGGAATGAGCAGTAAGCGAGGCACGCGTGCCCCAATTTAAGATCATTGAATGTCTCATTAATACCCTGTGCAAACGAGCAAGTTTTCAGCGTCACTTTATCTCACTTGTCATAGATTTTTTGCTCGTGTCGATGACGAAATATTTACATCTTTGGTATGTCTTTGTTGAACTTCATTCGTTTTTCGTTTACACTACTGATCAAACAAGTTCTCCTTGTCTTCAATTTTGCACGTTTCACTAGTGTTGTCAACAGTTGGGCTAAAGTGCGAGTCATCCCTTATTGATCCAGTGTTGCTACAAGAGGAAACCTAAACTAAACTAACTATATTTATACTAAATAGTTCTATCAGTTCTAAACTGTTCTTCGTAGAGATCCAGTAGGAGTCATCTCTCATTGATCCAGTGCTACTACAGAAGGAAACCTAAACAAAACTAACTATATGTATATTAGATAGTTCTATCAGTTCCAAACTGTTCTTCCTAGAGATCCAGTAAGAGTCATCTCTTATTGATCCTGTGCTACTACGGAAGGAAACCTAAACTAGACCAACTATATTTATACCAGATGGCTCTATCAGTTCTAAAAAGTGGTTTTCCTAGAGATCCAGTAAGAGTCATCTCGTATTGATGTTAGGTTAGATGTATAGGTTTCGTCCTACGACAGAAGGAAACCTAAACTAAACTAACTATATTTATAGTTCTATCAGTTCTAAATAGCTCTTGTCAGAGATCCAGTTAGAATAATCTGGACAGAGGTGAAAGACACATGCATACACACTAACCAGTGCCCACCAACAACTAATCGTTTTTTTTCCCTGTAGGTGTGCGTGATCACTCAAGTCGTCTTGTCAGCTTGTTCAAGTGTCTGATTTAATAAATGTTAAAAGGTGAGTTATCTCTTTCTTTATGTCAATGATACTTTGGTAACTTAGAAATCTCAACTAGTGAAATTCATAAACATAAACAACCCATCATGAAAATTAACAACAAGGCATATTTAATCTCGGCCGTGATTAAACAGTTCTAGAGATTTCAATAAGTTTTCTTGCTCAGGTTATAATATTTGATCATTCTATATCATACTTCAATGACTGGAATATTGTATATTCATGAGAGAATCTGTTATGGCTTTAAGGAGTCATAAATGTTGCCTTTAGCTGGATTTGGACGTACAAATGTGTAAGACATACATCTCAGACGCGACTCTTGAATTGACGCGTTTGGCTGGCATCTAGCCATGGGATTAAGATGTAACATTTAGAATGCACTGATTGATTGTCTGGTTAGAAAGAGTTTGAAAATATCGAAAGTAGAATTGTCTTGACTTGAAATATGAATTGAGTTGGAGAAGCCACGCCCATTCTAATTCTAATTAGAGAGATATTAAAGAGGACACCGATGTGGCATAGGATGTCTAAATGCCCACTGATATCTTGCCTTGGGCAAAAATCTTAGAACATGTTTATTATGTAGAGTGATATTTTGAGCGTGAAGTTGTTGTTAAAAAAGTAATTATGTTATAGGGAGCGTCTTAGAAATTTCATGCTTCGAAGCAATTTAGTTTCAAAAAAAAAGCGAGAAATTAATGTTAAACTGAAGAAAATGAAGCGAAACATTACGAAATTCAGCTGAGAATCGAATGACAAGAACCAAACACTGGTTCAACAGGTATTTCTTTTGAATTTTTCTCAAATTACTCATCAAATTCACAAATATAGCTGAACTATTCAGAATATACGAACAGCCGGACTCAGATATATTCTCAATGTATTGTGAAATTAAAATATTCATGTAGTCTATTTTTAAAAATAATTGAATGAAGTTTGTTTTGAGATGAGAAACCGCAAAAGTGAAAAAATCTTTGTGCAGTTTGCTGAAGCGAAAGGTGACAAAAATATCGCCTGAATGCCAATAATAATTGCTATAGAAATTGATCTCCCGCAACAAGTCAATTATAGAACTATCATATCCCTGCGGAGGTCAGCTCCTCCCATCTAGTTTCTGTTCATGTCCTGTCTTACAAACATGAATTTTTCTAATGATCTGATGAAAGCAAGCCACATTCCTTAACCTTGTTCACTGGCGCGACATTTCCGTGCGCTTTGCCATAAGTAAACAGCAATCTCTAAGCAAAGGAACTTTATTCTACAACTACTGGATATAGTTCTGTCAGTTCTAAACAGCTCTTCCTAGAGATCCACTAAACTGGATAATTCTATCAGTTCTAAACTGTTCTTCCTAGAGATCCAGTAACAATCATGTCTTATTGATCCAGTTCTACTATACAGGAGGAAACCTAAACTGAACTAACCATATCTATACTAGATAGTTCTATCTGTTCTGAACTGTTCTTCCTAATGATCCAGTAAAACTAATCTCTTATTGATGCTGCGAGTTACTACAGGAGGAAACCTAAACTAAGCTTTAGCTGTATTTTTTATATACTGAATTGTTGTATCTGTTCTAAACCGTTCTTTGTATAGATCCAGTAATAGTATCAGCGATAGACCTACATGAAAGATTTCTTCTGAAGTAAATGTGGAACATAAGTTAAAGCCATTCGGATGTTGTTTATCCTCAATAAATAACACTAGATTGCTTTCAAATTACTGTTTGATTGCCGCCTGTCACAGCGTTACTAAAATAGTTTGTCACTCTTTGAAACAACAAACGTGTTCGCTTCGGGATAAAAATAGGTCATGGTTGGCTTTCTGCGGGTTTTTTTCTACGTCTTATATGGGTCTAAAAACATGCAGGAAATGGCGTGACGTTGGATCAATAGGAGATGACTCTTACTGGATATCTCTAGGAGGAACAGTTTAGAACTGAAGGAACCATCCAGCATAAATATAGTTAGTTTAGTTTAGGTTTTCTCTTTGTGACACATAATCAATAAAAGATGACTCTTCCTGAGTCTCGTCGAAGAACATGCAGTTTAAACAGATAGAACTACCCAGCATAAAAATAGTTCGTTAATTTGGGTTTCTTCCCGTTTAGTAACACTGGAGCAACAAGAGACGACTCGTATTGGATCTCTAGAAAGAACAGTTCAGAACTGCTAGAACTATCCAGTAAAACTATCGTTAGTTTAGTTTAGGTTTCTTCCTGTAGTAGCACTTGAGCAATAAGAGATGGCTCTTTCTGGACCTCCAGGAAGAACAGTTATGAACGGAGTTATAATCAAACTAAGAATGATATATTTTCTGTCGCGCCGAGGGGCAACACACATGCACTCGTCCTACCTGATGTTATTGTCGTTAGTAGAAGAATTGTGAGATTGTGAAGTCGAAACAGCAGCATCTTGCTCCGCAGTCTTTCTCTTCGCAATATTTTCTTGCAATACCTCTTTAAATGTTGAAGTAGCGCACGTCAGTGATGTAACTTGTATCCTATATAGACAAAATAAACTAATTGTCTTTCTTTGTTTTGTTTTTCTAGTGCGAGCCAAAGCGCGTGGGAACACGGAACAAGGTTAAGAGGTATCGTACGGATAGTTTTGAGCAGGAATATAGCCATGGACACTTTCGACAGTAGCAGATAGTTGTTAACGTGCAGTTATCACAAGAAAGTAACGTTAGTGCTTTATATTATGTGATGAAAAACACATAAACGAGTGAGAATAAGTTCGTCTTGCTTGCTTTTGTAAGAGTATAAATTTCTGACTTTGATCATCATTCATTGCCTTTTGAGGCTTGCTAAAACCCAGCTATACATGTAGCATCTTGTATGTGATAAAAAACCCTTAAACAAACGAGTGAGATTAAGTTCGTCTTGCTTGCTTTTGTAAGAGTATAAATTTCTGACTCTGATCACCATTCACTGCCCTTTGAGGCTTGCTGAAACCCAGCTATATACATGTAGCATCTTGTATATGTCATAAAAAACACATAAACGAGTGAGAATAAGTTTGACTTGCTTGCTTTTGTAAGAGTGTAAATTTCTCAGTGAATTTGATCACCATTCACTGCCCTTTGAGGCTTGCTGAAACCCAGCTATATACATGTAGCATCTTGTATTTGATAAAAAACACATAAACGTGCGAGAGTAAGTTTGTCTTGCTTGCTTTTCTAAGAGTATAAATTTCTGACTTTGGTCGCCATTCACTGCCCTTTGAGGCTTGCCGAAACCCATCTATATACATGTAGCATCTTGTATTTGATAAAAAACACATAAACGAGCGAGAGTAAGTTTGACTTGCTTGCTTTTGTAAGAGTATACGAATTTCTGACTTTGATTACCATTCATTGCCTTTTGAGGCTTGCTAAAACCCAGCTATACATGTAGCATCTTGCATGTATGTGATGAAAAACACATAAACGAGCGAGAGTAAGTTTGTCTTGCTTGCTTTTGTAAGAGTATAAATTTCAGACTTTGATCGCCATTCATTGCCCTTTGAGGCTTGCTGAAACCCAGCTATTCATGTAGCATCTTGTATGTGATGAAAAACACATAAGCGAGTGAGAATAAGTTTCATTTACTTGCTGTGATATGTGAGTGTAAGCTTCTAAATTGGACCACCACTTTGCAATTAAGATGTATCAAATTTTCTCCGTCCTTATTAGTTGCTTTAACAGCTGCATAAAACTATATTTGGTATATTTACTACTTGTCGGTATCACTTTCGAAAAAAAACAAAGCTCATTTACAGACCTTTTATGGCTCTTGTTTTGAAATGCTATCTTCTTTTGAAAACGATATTTAGCCAGAAGAATACGTGTTCAATATTTCTCCATTATGGCAAAGAGTTGCCAGCGTCACTCCTTGAAAAGTTGTGTTTGCGAACCGTGTATCCTGCCTTTTTAACTGCTCGAGAAAATAAGATTATAGCCTCTTGACGTTGTTAAAACGGCGCCAGTCTTGGAAATTACTCGCTAAATTTTTATTAAATTGGATCAGATTAAAACTCAAGCGTGTTTACTCCGCACAGTCTAGGCATGAGTCGAATTAACCGATCAACATTTCTGCTGTGATAATGCAAATGACAGATAAAGTCCGCTTTGTTCAATTAAGCTTACGAGAAACGTTTGAGTTTTGCAAAAGTTCGCCAACTAAACTCGTCTGTTTCCTTGTGCATGTTAAAAATAGTAATTGGATTTCAGAGGCAAATTATTATATAATTAAATAATCGTTATCTTCTTAAAATTCAGTAAATAAAACAGTTTTATAAAGAGCTTTTAGAGGTACATACAAGAAATTAGAATCTTAAAAATTTTCCGCAGATTATGTTAATGAGATAAATAATTGGATGTTAGCGGCAGATTTTCGCTGACAAACGGCGCTTTTTACGTAATATATTGTTCTGGCGAGTTGCGCAAGGCGACAGTCGGGTAAAACCTGCACATAAATCGATTTATTTGGCCACAAGACTTTTCCTATTTAAACTCTTGTAAAATTTAAAAGATACAACGTCGAAACAAGTAGTGTTGACTGGAAATCTTTTAAGTCAGCGAGTTATGTACAATAGTTCCATAACAGCGGTCAAATTTAGAAGCTTTATATACTCTTATAGCAACAAAAAAAAGTCAAACTTACTCCCCCTCAACCTTATTTATTTGTTTTTCACCACACACAAGACTGCCACACGTGTCATGAAAAGAGATACCATCATTTCCTAGTGATAACCGCAAGTTTGGCCTCCACCTGCTGTCTTCCTCTTGGGCGTAGTATAAGTCGCTTTTTCGAATCACAAATCTAGCTCAGCGTTCAGGAATTCTTGTAAAACATGACGCCTGTTGGCCGAGACCTAGAGATTATTGCAAAGCTAATTAAAAAGAGTGTTGCAGAAGCTCCGAGATTACTGAATCTCTTTATTTGGTTGGAAATGTTATGGATAAACCGTCTGTTTACAACGTTGCTAGCCAACTCACGTGCCTATTTTCGATTGCTCTACTTTTTGCAAACAGAAATAGAAAACGGAACTATTTTTCCTGGATATCCAGCAACGGTCATCTCATATCGATCCAATGTTGCAACAGGAGGAACTATAGTGTCTGAAAAACATGATGTATTTGGTAGAGTCCTGCTGAAAGCACTCGAAAATTCACTATTAATTACGTTTTAATAATGACAATTCTTAATTTTTAAATTCTTTTTTGTTCTTTAAGATTCTTTCCATATTTTGATGTAGTACACTCGGAAATGCTTCATGGTTAATGGCTAAAGATACGGAAATGAATTATACTTGACCACTACTTGACCAAAAGGTACTCAAAATTTACTCAAAAACATTTTAGTTCCATTTCCTGCATGAAAATTTTTTGTATTTTTCCATCGCCATATTGCTGCATGCTTAAAAGCAAACGAGTCTCTCAAACAACTGATGATCTAGCATTGAGTTGCAAACAAGATGTTGTTTTTGGAAGAAAACATCGTATATTGTATTTACGGAAAGTTTCATTCCCGTCAATTCACGTACAATTGTCTGTGCGGCGCTGAAACGAGGCTCTTAGTCCAGTTACATACTTAGGTCACTACTTTTATGCACTGCTTTTATGTGAAAGTATAGTGTATCAAGGCAAATCTTGTGATTCGTATAGTACATCTATGGTATAGTACAATCAAGTACATTGTATCCCGGTACACATTGCGTAACAGTCCTACACTTCGTGTACATCTTAGTACAATACAGTACAATACATGACATATTCAGTACTAAGTAGGACATCATAGTGCATTAAGGAAGCCATTTAGTACAATACAGTACATGCAGTACGTGGCAGGGCGGTAAGGAACTCACATAGTACAACATGGTGAATTGTAGTATGTAAAAGTACATAACGGTACACTGAGTGTATTTTGTGAAGTGTTTTGTACATTATACTACATTACAGTACATTGCAGTACAGCATAGTACACTAGAGTACATACGATAATACACCAATGTGTACACCGCGTAAGGAAATTTTAAAAATGTATAAGATGGAAGCTCTTCTAATAAAGTGAAATAACTTTACGAAAATGGAAGCTGTTCTAAGAAAATTTGAGAGCAAAGAAATGTTTTTATTGGAAATGGAAGCATTATCTGAGCCTTCAGCGAGTTTGGTCATTAGTTTTATCGTGAGTATATGCGTGCGCATTCCGTGACGTCATGATGGCCGAGCGCGTTTACTCTGTGTCAAGTGATATGTATAAAAGAAAGGCAATTTTTTGAATAGATTTGAAAAACCGTTGCAATTTTGATATTTCTTGGTACCTTTTGATAAAATAAAAGATCTCAGCGCAGTCTTGGATACCTAGAGGCTCTTTCTGACGTGTTTTATACTTTGGAAGGTTGTTTATTTTGGTGACAATCGTGGTTTTATTCAGGGGCATATTGCCGTGAACTGAGCACATTTTGAAGCAATGGCCTTCAGGGCTAGTATTTCTAGTTGTACAAGAAAACTGGCAGTAAGTTCTTCGTAATAGCGCTGTGATTTATTGGGGAAAGCAAAGACTTTGAGTATCAATATCGATTTACGGCACAATGCATTGTTGTTTTGGATGCGAAATTTCTTCAAAACAATAAACATGTGAATCGAAGGTTACAGCAAAATGGCAACGAATCTCCCGAGAAAAGCCAGTTTGGTAGAGTATGCGGACTACAATATGGCGATGAATAAACCTCCTAGTTTCCCAAATAGCTCTGATGCCACACATATGAATAATCCATACCAGCCGAATCATTTCAATAATCAAGCAATGAACAATTTTGGCCTGCAGTCAAGACAATTCCAAGACTCGATGGACCCTAGACAGAAATTTGCACCAAGTTCTGGTCATTATGGAGGGAGTTATGAGGCTAGAGATGTACCAATAGCACGAACGCAAGGCAAATTTCGACCAGAAATGTTTAAAAATATGGATTCGGGTTTTAATCAGCAGAGAAATATAAATCCCTGGGCCTCAGAGTTTGGGAACAGAAATAGAAGATCTATCAAAACTCCTCAAGTAAAGTTTTGTTTTGATAATTGCCCCATTTGTTATTATTGTACTTAATCTGGTATAGTGCATAGTAAAGTAGTAGTAAAGGTGTTCAAGAAAATGTTAGGTTTTAAATGTACTGATATATCAATTGTTTGTAGTTGAACTTGCTTTGACAAGTAAACTCACCTGGTGTTAGACAGAGTAAAGTGACAAATCAAGGTGCTCTAGAGGGTACTGTCTCTCAAAGAGTTATTGACAAGAGATAGTTTGAGGTTGTTTGTATGGACCATTAAGATGGAGTTGAATTTCAATCAAAGTTTTGCTGCTTCAATATATGATAATGAGTTTTTTATTTTATTTTCTCAGGGACATATTGAGCCGACCCTTACTCAAAATATCCCTTCAGACCAAGGTTTTCCTGCAGGTGCAGGAGTCCCCCCTCAGCAACAATCTTACCAGATGCCCTCTCCGTACGTCGCAAGCGACATGTACAAACAATCGCAACAATTTCTTCCTCGGGGGATGGCAAACAATTTTCATCCGCAAGATTTTTACCAGCAAGACCAGATGAGACAAATGACTAATGTAAGCTTCATTTGAGAAGAGTTTGATTCCTTAGGGATTCTAGTTTCCTCCTTTAAGTTTAATGTAGTTTACAATTTACTGTTTTTCTGGTATATATTTCAGCAATATCAACAGCCTCAACTTCCTTCTTCATCAAGTAATTTCTTCGCGACCAATCAGAGAAATGCCTCAAGTCCTTTTGGTCAGCCTGTTTTGCCAAAACCTTCGCAAGATGCTTTGTATTCCCAACAGTTTAGTGGCAGTCCTAAGTCAAATGGTCCTCATCCAGGAATGATGGTGAGTGATGAGAGTGATCTCTGTTTGGTTTTGCTTGACCTCAAGAAAAAACCCTTTTGAACTGATAGAACTATCAAGTACTAATATTCAGGGTGTCTAAAAAAAAACGTAATCCAACTTTGGCACGATATTGTGCAGAAATTACTTGGTAATGAGTGTAATTTTTAGATATTCGGAAAGATTAGGCTTTTAGCTGTTGAATGGTATGTTTTTCATAACACATGGAGTAAAAATGAGCAAATACGAGTGCGATGAAAAAGCTTGGTGAAAATTGCATTCTTTCACCTCTGCGCCTGATTTTTGGGATGCTCAACAAAAGAAAACGCAATTAATCAATGACGTGTCAAAGCTGGCTTTGATAGAAATGATTTACATTAAAAACTTAAAAACTTTCACGATTATGCTTCCACACCTTCGATGTGGCCACCGTCTCTCTTGACGCACAGTTAATATCGACATAGCATGCCTTTCGCCACTGCCAACTTCCCAGTTTCGCTAAAACTTAAATACGAATGTTCTTTGCTTTATCAAGAGCTGAGCTATCTTAGCCTTTGTGCAAAATGTGCTGGAAAACT
Organism: Phenganax marumi; assembly: GCA_025400095.1. Lineage (NCBI taxonomy): Eukaryota > Metazoa > Cnidaria > Anthozoa > Malacalcyonacea > Clavulariidae > Phenganax > Phenganax marumi. The sequence goes on along the minus strand of JAODVM010144743.1, from coordinate 2,054 downwards.
GCATATGCGTAGTTAATTAGAGGCTAACCCAAGTCCCTAAGGTAGTTGATTTTCAATGGTTGAAAGAATGCGATTTTCACCAAGCTTTTTCATTGCGCTCGTATTTGCTCATTTTTGCTCCATATGTCATAAAAACACATCATTCAACAGCTAAAAGCCTGATCTTTGTAAATATTAAAAAATTACACTTGTTAGCCAGGTCATTCTTGCACAACAGCGAGCCAAAGTTGGATTACGTTGTTTTTGAGACACCCTGTATAGTGGTAATTGTCGTATGCGAAAAGTCACGATATCTCTGATATACCAAAATACTTTATCTTCTTAGTAAATCTCATGGAAAACATACATATAATATACTAATAATTGCTTTATTTATAATTACTTGGAAACTTTAGCAATTGACCGTAATAAAAAAGATGGCGACATGTCGATTTTACCAGAATCCTTTGCTCAAATCATTTTTATATGCGACAAAAATACGAGAATAAATCGCCTTGAACTCAGCAGCTTTGTCAAGCAAGAAACTAGTCATCTGTAGTTTGATGCTGTTCAGGTAAAATTCATCAAATGTCGCTACAAATGATTTAGAACCGCAAAGGATTCTGGTAAAATCGACAAGCCGCCATCTTTTTTATTAGCGTGGATTCGCCTACTTAGTATGGGGCACCAAATGTCTTTTTATTATTTACACGTTTTTGATTACCTTTTATGATTATTTATCGGATGCGGAATGGTTATTTACTAAATAACCATTCTTGACATGTGCGTCAATTTGGTTATTTAATAAATAACCACTTTTTGCAACTTGCTTAAAAGTGGTTATATATAAACAACCATTATTGACATGTTCGTTAATTTGGTTGTTTAATAAATAACCATTTTTTGGCAAATAACATTAATTAGGTTATTTAATAAATAACCACTTTCAACAACATGCTTAAAAGTGGTTATGTATAAATAAGCAAATAGCTTACGAACACCGTGACTCGGCGAGCCTAATGACGTCTGGAATGCAGTCCACTCACCCTCTACCACTGGGGAATGGTTTGTCAACTGCTTCCGAAAACGCGCGAAAACTTTGACGTTTGACTGCGGAGTCCATAAACACATTTCTTACTTTTTGTTTTTTGACAAAACATACGACAAAATGTCTGGCGGTGCTGGAGATATGACAAGACGATTGACTGAAGCGATCGGTGGAGTCATCGCACCGGCACAAACTCTCCATTCAGAAAGAATGGTGAGTATCGTCTAAATTTAATTCGGGAATATGTAAATTTTGCTGCCACAGCTATGTATTACAATTAATAATCCATCTCCAATAAATAATCGTAAAAGGCAATCAAGAACGTGTAATAATAAAAAGCATGAAGCCCAATAAGTCATAGGAGTGCGACATATAACGCGCGACCAAAACTTCATTTCAACAGCTATACACTTGCTAAGCTACTGTTTTAAACTATAAAACTAGTAGAAAGCCATGAGATTTTGCTGTATCAAACGAATTACGATTTAATAAAACGGAAATTCACGGCAATCAACTATGAGTTGTATCTGTATGTAGCATTGAGTTGTTAACACATTATTGTCATAAATAAACTGAGTCATCTGGTATATTGCGGCCAAATTCGCCGTTGAAAGTTGCAAATCCGTGGCGTTTCTCGCCATCCTAAATACTATTCTATACATACAGCAAGCAACAAATGCCGGAACGATACACCAAACACAACGTAGTTAAAGTTTTTTAATATTAAAATTCCAGACAACGTTGCGGCGATGTAGACTTGCATTAGTTGTCCCAAATCACATAGTGGCTGTACATTTGAGTCAATGGAGGGGAAAGTTGCGACTGAAGTCAAGTCAATTCAAGATAGTCGGCGATGAATTTTAGCGGAGGTACTGCAGTGTAGCTAAGGGACTTGCTTTGTAATGAAGACTATAAACAATCGTCCGAAAGTTTACATTTCCAGTCAGTGATAGAATAGTGCTGCTATGCGTTTCTGAGTTTTTCATAGTAATAGAATATAAAATTGTGGAGTCTTGCCGTTCAGGAC
>JAODVM010144632.1:0-15054 GCA_025400095.1 Phenganax marumi | reverse complement strand
ACAAAGTTTTGTGGAAACACCACGTAAATTTATTTATGCAGAGCTTTCGGTCCGTAAGCCCGGACCGTCATCAGTGCCAAGCCGGTCCGGGCTTACGGACTGAAAGCTCTGCATAAATAAATTTACGTGGTGTTTCCACAAAACTTTGTATTAGATAACATGTGTCTATCAAGGTCAAGGATTGTACATATCTATAATATTTGAATCTTGCAAAGAAAACTCGTGTTATATCCAATGGCAACAATCCATTCCCAAAAGTGGGAGGGAGACGAATTCTCTCATAGGGAAGTCGTGGAATATGTACCCCCGGAAATGTTTTCAAATGTGGCAATCTGTAACGGCTTTCCAGATTTCTTACATTTCTTACATCAAGTACAACAATGTAATTAAATTCATAAATCTCATCTGATTTAACTGAGATTGAATCCAACACAATTGACGCTGAGGAACTTTGAAGTTGATCGTAATTGTCGCGCCAAATATAAAGACAATCAAAAATTGGGGAGTGGGGAATGATGTATTCGTCCCTCCCAAACGGAAAACTGAGGAGACGTAGCCCTCATCCCCCCCCCCCCCAGAATCGACGCTCTTGGTTGTATCTTCTCCTGGAAAAACTGATACGTGAAGTGTCTGTATGAAAGTCAGGATTTACTGTCAAAGCAAACTTACTGTACTTTTTCTAGAATCCAGGAAAAGAGATCTTGCAATTCACAGATTTCGACAAAATCCCCCTCATTTTAAAGTAAGTAGTACTTCATTAGAATAGCTCGTGGTCAGATTTAAAGCTCTATTACACACAACCCCTGTTTGGTTTGGCATATAATTATACTAACTTCTTGTTTTTTGGTTAATGCAACATGTTTCGAAAAATTTAAAGTTTTACGTCATTAAATTGACCTTTAACCTTACAGACAAAATTTTAAAAAATTTTGAACTAGGAAAATCTTTACCACAGCCTGAAAGACCATCCTAAATGTAGTAAAACTGCCAAGTTTAGTTGGGAAATGTTGGAAAATATAAAGAAAATATAGCCGTGCAAAGTTGACAAATTTTGTATATTTTTCTATTACGCGCGGGAAATCAATACTCTTTCTCGAACGGGATATTTATTTCCCCCGCGTAATAGGAAAATATACAAAATTTGCCAACTTTGTACGGCTATACTTTCCTTATTTTACAACATTTCCCAACCAAACTTGGCAGTTTTACTAAATTCAGAATGCTCTTTTAGGCTGTGGTAAAAGATTTTCATAGTTCAAACGTCTTTGAAGTTTTGTCTATAAGGTTAAAGGTCCATTGTGTCTCAAACCGTCTCAAATTTGCCCTACATGTTAACAGTCGATATATTTGCCCCAAAAAAGTCTTTTCAGGTACAAAAAATGTTGAAAATGTTGGGGAAGTTTACACCCTTTACATGGGGCTGCCCAGCTGCTGAAACTGGTAACTGCAAGTTGAACCATACATCTTCCAAAAAACTAGGCATATTACAACGTCAGAAAAACAATCGGTTATCAGTCATCTCCGATTGTGGCACAATCGGTCGATCACTAGTTGTCAAATTTAATGGAGTAGAGCACTCTTAGAATTGCAAACTATTTTCTGTTTGGTGAATGAAGTTTTGTGTATTTTTGTTTATAGGTTATAACTGGTGATGAAGTTTTTGATGTTGGGAAGGTGAGAACTGACTGATTGTTTTGAATGTAAACAAGATGCTGTTCGAGTACCTTAAAAGTTGAGACGAATTGGTGATTGATATAAACACGAAAAGTTGTCAGGCGATTCTGATGTCTACACAACGTAAACGTCGTTATTAGCGAGTTTTAGCAAAGAGCACGAGTTGGACTACGAATACGAAATTCGTCATTTTTGCGCCAAACACTCGTTGTGTGCTTACGCCTCGTGCTGACGCAAGGAAGTCGTAGCCGGCCATTGAACTAAAAATACATGGAACACTACCTCAAGCCAAAAATTGAAGCCAAAAGTTCGAGGTCGTTCCTAGTCTTTCCACACAACGGAAAACACGGCCAAAAAACCAAACATATTAACACTTTCGAAAAACGAGTAAAACTTTGCCAAAAAAAACAAGTTTTACGAAGCTACTAAACATTTCTTACCAAAAAGTAGGGGGAAAAACACAGAGAAGAAAATAAATGCAGTTTTTTTCTAATTTTATGAACGAACTGCCCAAGAAATACCTTCTTTTTTGGCAAAAACTTACAACTAGGAGCGAAGTCTGTGCTCCCGCGAGAGAATTGCGAAGCAGTAAACACGCGTGTCTGGGTGTCAAATTTGGCTTCAATTGATTATTAGACAGTATTATTAGTGGTAGCGCTCCATGTATTTTTAGTTCAATGTAGCCGGCCCAAATCTGAATTTTTTTGTAAAACTTGTTGTTATCAGTACGAAATGGCACGTAGGCACGCAACGAGTATTTCACGCAAAAATGACGAGTATGTTCCAATCATCCGCCCGAAACCAAACGAAATTTCGATTCGAGCAAAAATATCGCGTAGTGGAAAACAACATTAGAAACGACTTTTGGACTGGAGTGGCCTGCTTCTAGTATAGAGCTTACCGTTTATTCCAATCTCAGCCAATGGCTTCATTTTCAAGGGGGTTTTTTTTTCATCGTTGTTGGTTCGGGAAAATTATATTGGGTGCGAAACCATGATAACATGGAAACGAGGCGATTGGGTAAATGTCATTAAGCTGAGAGGTCTGTGTGTGATGTTAAGGGTTGGTTTTTTGAGACCAACAATATTTGGACAGGATTATTTTCTGTTTATTATACAATAGACAGTGTTTTATGAGCGAATCGGCCATGTTAAAAGTGATAATCATGTGATTATCTTGTTTTAAGCAACGAATCAGCGAGTAGGATTGAGTACCGTGGCGGGAAAAGTTCTTCCTTTATGAATTTACTGCAGGAGTGCCAAACGTTTTTTTATTCTATTATAAAAACAAAAATTCATGGATGCTTGCAAATATGAAATTTATTTCTCATGCTCAGAAAGACATCTCACTCGTTCGCTGCGCTCACTCATTCGATATCTTTCTCAACACTCGAAAGAAATTTCATATTTCCGCGCGTCCACTTATTATTCTCTTTTTATTTAGGGCAGGAATAATCTGTTCCATAGTATCATACTGTTTTTACTGATGGTGAAGAGAAAACAACATGGCATGTTGGGGTGAGTAGAAACGACAGAGGCCCCGTTTACACGGCACCGGATTCGCGTGGTCACGACATTACATTGAGCTGTTTCGAGACCAGTTTATCTCGTAAATTTTCGATCATGTTGCAGAACTTAATAACAACTAGTCCTAGAAAAAGTGTTGGAACAAATAAACGCGTACAGTGGCTTAAGTCGATGCCGTGACAATGCGAATCCGGTACCGTGTAAACGAGGCCAGAATCTACTGCTCTCAAAAGTATACTTGATATGCAGCGTATATGTGGCTGAATTTTGATAACCCTAGCAGGGTAGAAAATTCGAACAGTGGGAAATTGAGAATTTTATTGTTATACCAGGGCCTCTTTTAAGGTTTTTTTGTGTGGAAAGACTAGGGCCGACCTTGGACTTTTGGCTTCGATTTTCGGCTTCAGGTAGCGTTCCACGTATTTTTCGTTCAATGAGTAAGCCTCACAAAGCAGTGAATGATAATCAAATTCAGAAACTCATATCCTTATAAGAGCAAGCAAAATCAACTTATACTCACTTGTTTATGTGTTTCACAAAATACAAGAGTACTATATCGATAGATGGGTTTCAATTAGCCTCACAGAGCAACGAATTCAATTGGTGGTGAAATGGCGGAAGTTTCCTTGTTTTTTAAGAACAAGCAACCTATGTGTTCGCGCGCTTTTCGCTGCTTGCTAGATTGCTTGTGGTGTAATGTAATCATATATTTAGGGTCGTGAGCACAAGATCTGGTTGCCCATCCAGCCGAGCCAACTGTTCGCGCCTGAAGTACAGGACATAAAATATATAGAATATACAATAATAACCGGTTCCCTTTATTGCGTATTCTCATTACAATTAAGATAATTTCTTTTAATGATTTACCAACTTTAATTAAATTTTGAATAGTAAGTATATTATTGCATACAGTTTCTCATGCGTTAGCCCTAAAAAAATATTAAATAAAGATTTGATTAAAATTTAAATATATCTAAAAATTTCTAAAATTGAAACAGCCCAAGTCTGAAAACATTCGTATACAATCCATGTTCGAAGAAATTTTGTTCACTTAATTTAAACGCTCTGTCTTTCCCAATTATACCTAACCTATGATTAGAAACTCCAGCGGCCTTAACATTCAGCCCAAAGTCATCCCATCCTTTTCTATAAAAAGGTGATCTGTACCCCCTAACGCTCACATGCACTGATCTTAGAATTTCAAAGGAAATTCTGGTTCTAAGTCATGCTATAACAACCGCATATCGTTCATCATCTTTTTTTGCTAGTTTCTGTGCCGTAATTTTTTTTGGACGATAAAGGCCCAGACACACTGGACGCGATTCAGCAACGCGACGCGATTTTTGTACTTTCGGTGACTAATAACTTTGATTCTAGTTGAGATTCTCAAGATATTCAAAGGCGATATAATACTATTAGTTATTTAGTCTACATGTCTTTTAAATTTATCCTCCATGAGCACATTTATTCGCTTTCAAAATTTGAGAAATCGCATCGCTTAGCCGAATCGCGTCCAGCGTGTCTCGGCCTTTATTCTTTTCGGACGTGTCATTGCATAGCGAACAAAACGCCCATGCAAGCATCATGGTAATTGTATTCAGAAAAATAAAAAAGGGGAACCGGTTGTTTGAATACAATATGATATTGACACGCTGAAATCACACTAAAAATGAAAAAAACGCTAAAAGCACGCTAAACGAACACTCAGGCCGTTTTAAACGTCGAAATTTTTCATGCCCCGAACTTAATTGTGTTAATTTCAACACAGGAGCGACATGGAAGCGGCAATTAATGAGTCGGATGCCGAACTTAAATAAATGGCAAGAACTTATAATTACTGTTACTATAAATGTTGTGGTTATAAATGTTACTAATTATTATTTAAGTTCGGCCCGTGGGATGGGCGGCGTATGAGTCAGAGTGGCTTCAAACTCAAGCTAGGCGATGAGACGAGCTGTGGGGCCGGTTGTTCGAAAGTTGGATAGCGCATCCATTGGATAGTGAATTTTTCAACGTTCACAAAATCGGACAAAATATGTCAAAACTGCCACTTTCATCAGCGGTAGAAATATTAGAGACTTCAATCTATCGATACAAGTCGTAATTTTATGTTATAACGATATATGGGAAATTTTACGAAAGCTACAAAAAATCACTATCCAGTGGATAGCGCTATCCACCTTTCGAACAACCGGCCCCTGACGTATAGATGCTTTTCACTTAGCGTCAAAGCGGCCATGTTTGTGCATAGCTTCAAAGTTCCGTTGCTCATCATTTCATAAAATTTATGGATTTTGTTTTTAAACTTGCGCCAATATGGCGATTTATGACGTAAATGAAAACCATTGCAATCTATTGCAATGCTCTGCGCTGCAAGTTGAATATCAGCCGTAGGGCCCGTATTTTATATCTCTTTGCGTTCTAGGCGTGTTAACCTGGGTCCGTCTGGTGTCAATATTCTTGGCATATTTAACAAAAGATGACAAGACAAAGGGGGGCATTGAAGTACAATAAGGTACACTTGTGTCAGTTCAGATGGAGGTGAAAAAGTGCAGCGCACTATTCTCTCCATTCAAGTCTTCGTTGCAGTCACTTTTTTGACACGCACGCAAAGTTCTTAAAATCCTTCAAAGTTTTATAGCTTGTAAAAATACACGCGCAAAAAAACACGTAGTATATAATATTCCAAATCTGAAGTAATTCTTGTTGCGGTTTCATTACAATTTAAGCTTTCACGCGCGTGTCAAAATCACGAAGCTGGAAAGCTGCTTCATTGGCCTTTCCCCTTACGTAGGTGTCCCCTCTCGAACAAGCGTCCCCTCCTTCAAGTAAGTTAAATAGTCGTTAACCGTGTGTTGTTTTATTAGATACTATTGTTTTTTTTCTTGAAAACGACCGCTTTCTTGCTATTGATATAGTTTTGACTATCCTGAGTCTATCCGGTAACAATCTTCCTTCTTAAGATAATAGAGCAAAATTTTGTAGCGGTAACGAACTTTAGAGTCACATGAAAAAACGTTTTGACCATGGTGAATGGTTTCTATGGTTCTAATAAGAACTGCTCGAATAATTTAGGAATTATACGAAACTTAACTTACACTTCGGGAATGACCAAGTTTAAGTTGAGTTTACAATCATTCCTAAATTATTTGAACAGTTGTTTTCAGAACTACAGAAACCATTCACCAAGGTAAAAACGTTATTTCTTGCGAATCTTCTTTCTCGAATAAGCTTCCCTTTTCAGCATGAAATTAATAATAGTAAGCTTCCCGGGGTGCTCAATAAAAGAAGTATACCATATAATCTGAAGTACGATAATTGAAACTTCACGCAAACACGACGACAACGGCGACCTATGCACTATGAAATTTAGCACAGCTATATTGACAACGGCAAATTACAAGTTCTTAGAACTCGTCCACGACGCCAGATGTTTAAAGACATCAGATCTTGTTTATCCAACTGTTCTTTTGTGACTGTCAAAATTGGGTATGCGTTTTTGGCGTCCACGTGACGTCATGACCGGAGGGTTATTGCAGAGACTTTGTCATGTATATAATAAATAAATAATCACATGGGAAGGAGTGCAGGTAATGATTACTACTACAGGTGATTTTTGAAATATGTGACAAGATGCACTCGCCTAGGGCTCTTGCAATCATTGATTTCTATATAACTGGATTGTGCATCCGGCTGCAAAAGTGAAGCCAGCGAAAATCACGAATTTGGAGTACCAAGATGGCCGCTGCAGCATTTCCAGTCAATCGAAACCATGGTACTAGTCACGAATTTGGAGTACCAAGATGGCCGAGATGGCTTCAAAATTTTGACAGCTGACGTATAGGAATCCGCAATTCAGTTATATAGATATCAATGCTTGCAATGGACCTTTAACCTTATAGACAAAATTTCAAAAATTTTGAACTGGAAAATCTTTTACCACAGCCTGAAAGAGCATCCTGAATTTAGTAAAACTGCCATGTTTGGTTACGAAATGTTGTAAAATAAGGAAAGTACACTCGTGCAAAGTTGGCAAATTTGGCACCCTTTTTCTCGAATGAGGTATTATTTTTCCGCGCGTAATAGAAAAATATACAAAATTTTCCAACTTTGCAGGAGCATACTTTCCTTTTTTTACAACATTTCGTACCCAACCTTGGCAGTTTAATAAATTCAGGATGCTCTTTCAGGCTATGGTAAAAGATTTTCCTAGTTCAGAATTTTTTGAAATTTTGTTTATATGGTTAAAGGTACATTGTTAGCACATTTTCAAAATCGTTGGTAATATTAATCACTCATTGCACTCCTGTGTGATGGCCTGTATTGAAACAAAGCATGGGAGAAACGCTATGTTAGCGGCAAGCTGAATTCATCTGACAGGTCCAACATCGTCACTAACTTGTACTACTTTAAGGTTAGGGTAGGGTTACGGGGAATTGCGGGCTCAGCATTCTCAATGTAATATGGTCAGCGGCGTAAAGTGTCCGCTAAACTGCAGAAGCCATAGATGTGGGAAAACTACCTAGATTGCTGACTCATATGTGGCGCCAGTGGAAACTGTACGAACAAATCCAAGATGGCGGCTGAAAAGGGCAAAAAGACTAAAGATTTTATTACGAAAATGAGCTTTTTTGCAGTTCTTGCCGTGGCATTGTTTTAAAATTCATCCAATCAAGTTTTATGGGAAAGAGAAACGTATGGAAAAGATTTTGAGCATATATTTGAGGGAATCGGACGAACAGTCGCGAAGTTGATGAATTTACCAGTTTTCATCCCATCCTCTCGAGTTTTCATCAAATTCATCCACTTCGCGACTTTTCATCCGATTCCCTCAAACATATGCTCAAAATCTTTGCGATACATTTCTCGTTCCCATAACACTTGATTGGATGAATTTCAACATATTGCCATGGCAGAGCTGCAACAAAACTCATTTTCGTAATACAATCCATAGTCTTTTTGCCCGCTTCAGCTACCATCTTGGACTTGCCCGCACAGTTTCCACCTATGCCACGTATGAGTCAGCAATCTAGGCATCTTGTATCTATGACGGAATCCCCAAAAGCTTTCACGTTGGTTTAGAGACGTAGATATGCTGCCTAGGCGTTGTCTTGACGACGTAGAGGATGCCTCCATATATGGATGCCTCTTTGACCACAAATTTCTCCTAATCTTTGTTCAGTATAATGTAATTTTTCTGCAAGATTTTTTGTAAATATTTGCTGAAGATGAATCGATTTATTCGAAATACACGGATTTAAAATGTATAGAGTTTAATCATGTGCTCTTTATTCAGAATTAATATGATTTAAATATATTATGTATTTACGTCGTCGTACTTGCCGCGTCTTAAGTCATATAAACTTGCTACTGCTGAATAAACAACCGCTACATGTAATCTATTTATTTTCTGCGTATAGCAAACCAAACAGTTAGATTCTGGTATTGTTTTAGGTTATACAAAACAAGGAAACTCATGACGTCAGCCGTGTATCTGTTCAATAATAGATGGCTACTCTCGACCAATCAAAACGCATACAATACTTATATACTATCAGTAATAAATAGCGATTACTTTAGTGTGTTTAAAAAAAATTTGACCTAATTTATTCATGAATTTCAGATTAGTTTGATGCATATCCAATTTGATTGATGTATTACAAATTTGGTTGAGCTGCCATCCTTGCATTGATGAAAAATAAAGAAAGGAATAAAAGAAATTAAAATGCATTTGTAAAAAATTTCCAGCGAAGAAAACTTAGATATTTTTGAGTTTCACCATGTGACTGCTAGGTAGTTTAAGTGTGTCAAGTTAATATAAAATTCATGCATAAGTTAGGTTCGTTTTGTTTTTGGGACACACTGTGACCCTGTATGGCATACTAACTGTGCAAAGTCGACGGACTCCGACTTATGAAGTTAATTCCAGCGAAATCCTTCGGTTTCGCTAATGTTTTTAGCTGCACGCTTTCGGCTCGGATAATTTTCTAAGAACGTTGAATTGTTTTTATTCAATTTTCCACCCGATTTTTATCGAAAAACTTGGGAACGTTCAACTAAATTCGCCTCGTGTAACGATGCCATCGTGCCATGACAAACAAACTGTTCGAGAAATTGCGAAGTGTAACGCGGCGCTTAAAATTAAATAAATCTTTTTTGGAGGCTTCATTTATAATTAATGCTTTTGGTTAGGAGAGCGATATCGACTTTTTTGTTTTTGAACCTCCCAGAGATTATTTTATCGCCATTGTTTTGGCCTTCAAATTTTATTAGTTTTTTTGTAAAATCATGTTATCGAAAGGCCATCTCAGATAAAAACAAAATGGCGGTATTGTTAAAAGGCGAATTTCGAATGCCCAAATTCGAAGTCGGCTTACTCGGCTAACCAAAGAAACTAAGTTAACAAACTATAATCGTACAGACAGCTTGCTAGAGTTAGCTGCGTGCGGAGGGAAAATTGAGCCGTGTTTACATTTTCAAAAATTATCCGTCGATTAGTTGAATAATAAGCCGCTAGTTTGCTAACTCTCGAAACTGTCTTCTTTTCCGCATTTTTACCTTTGAATTTCGCCGCGTCAACGAGCTTTGCGATTATGCCGCTGTAGAATTTGTAGACCCCCTTGGTAAATAGCGGCCCAAAGCTTTACAAAAGCCGCCGAGTGGTTCTTAAAGTCTATTTTCGAAACTAACTTATTTAGTCGCAATTGCAGCGTGACACTGTACTCAAGTCAAGGGCTTGTACTTGTATCTTTGCCTTGTTTTTTGTTCTGCGCCATATCAAGACAAAAGGTCATCAAATTTATAGCCAGCTCTGCAAAACCAAAACTCAAAGTGAGAATTTTGAAAGATTTTTGGTGAAGGGTAAGTATTTGGCAGAAAGCAGAGTTTTGTGCTTAATAAATTTATATAATGTCTACATTATCCATAATGCAGCAATAGAAATATATATAATGCGCCGTATAAATATGTACAGTACAATGCCTGACTCATCTTTGACGTAAATGTGCTTTTTATGGCCATGGGGTTAAGTGGAATAGATTGGCTTTAAGTCCTGCGACCATCCTGTGTTCTACTCGCAGTGTTCTACGGAAAGGAAATTGCCAGTAGTGAAGTACTTTCATGAAAATATTATGCTTTTAAAAGTATTTTTGGCAATATTTTCAATGTCGACTTTTTGAACCCGTTTCGCTCGAAAGTTCACCTGTAAATTTCAAGTTTATCGAGGTATAGAATTGAAGATAAGTTTGTTTATTCTCGCTCGGAATTGTACCGGTGAATTTCATGTTTAGTAAGGTTGCAGAATTTCATGACGAGTTGTGCGCACAACTCGTGGTGTGTTGTTTTTACTAAAAATGTACAATTACCATATTGCGTTAAATTGTTACATATTCTATGCAAATATTGTTCTTTTTTTCTATAGTGTTCTTTTTTTCTATAGTTCGCGTTTTTTGAGAAAACTTGGCAAAGTGTAAAGACTAACAGTTTAACAGTCGCACTGTCTTGTCAGGTTGGTTGTTAATGTTTCGATAGCTCCGCATGGTGTCCTTAAAAAGTGAACTTTTGATAATTAAATTAGCATTTTATCATGTAGCTTCCTGAATTCACATGATGATTCGAAATTCTCGTTTGTGATTTTAAAAGCTTTCAAACTCTCATAGATCGTTTGAACTGTGCTATTGATTGCAACTTGAAACGGCCCACTCTTTGAGTCAATGCATGGTGTTGCCCTTACTGCACTTTTTAAAAAGGATGTTTAATTATACTGTTCGTGTTTAGTGCGCCGTTGTTGCAGCTCGGCTAATTTCCTATACAGTTTAAAATTATTGTTCATCAACTATCCCTCTTACTTTATATTGCTGACAGTTGAAGAAATTACTTCAAAGTGCATGTGCTGCATACGTCTTAATTTTTGCGTAGGCGTCAAGTTTGCAATTTGCTTTCGTAGCATACTACACCTTGCATATGGAATTGATTGTTCATATATTTTTGTCTTGATAACCGTTTATGCCAGACAACTTTCTCGTGGACAAACGCCGATCATCTGGCATATTTTTGAGTAGTTACTGGGCCCGGTTTTCGAAGAGCGTTAAGCGCGTTTAGCTTGTGCGGTGGATGAGCTCAAAATAAAAATCACATTATGTATTCCTCACACAACCAATCTAAACGTTTTTTAACTAAATACAATAACTATGTTTATATCATTAGGTTTACTGCGCATAAGATTTGATTTGAAATACAAGCAAGATATGCGAAAAAGTATATAGCTAGACTGTGTACTGATCCGCGTCAATATGCACTGAGGCCGATCAAAATGTTTTTAACAAATAACTGAAAGATTGCTTCAAAATGTAAGTCATCCCAGCATTAAATTCACCTGAATTTTAACAGCCGGCTCAGATAACCGAAAACAAGTTTCGTTTAAGTTTTTCCGCGAAGAAAATCGATTTAAAATTGTATATTGTTCGTCAAAATAAGATATTTGCGATGCGGTTGTTTAAGGATAAGAAATGTAAACTTCAGTCGGCGCTAGACGACTGTTAATTACTCGAAATTTCCGATTTTTAATTTCTTTTTCCTCGTCTTTTTCGAGTTCGCCAATTTCAGAATGTGTGATCTACCATTGTACACGCAAAGTGTCTCGAAAAATACGACCTTCGTCTTTTTAAATTTAAGTACGTGTTTTCTGAAGCATGCTTTGTTTTTCCTTGCTCTTGTGTCGAACGTGATTATTTGCCGAATTAAATTCACTCGCACTTGACCATAATAAGCCGCGCTTAAATTAATAGGCGTGACGCATGAGAAGTGCTCGACTCATACAGATCGGCTAGACGGCGCGCGTATCGGCGTAGCCGCAAATTCAGTATCAGCGCGAATGTGTACAGGTGGCAAGACAAGAGAAGAAAGCTCAGCAACCGAAATTCCGAAGTCTGTTTTTTATTTGACCTTTTTTTACTTGACTTCTTTTACTTTGCTTGACTTTTTTTTAGTTTACTTGATCTTTTTTCATGACTTTTTTTACTTTACTTGACTTTTTAAATCTTTTTTATCACGACCCAAAGTTGTGTGCGATGAGGTCATTGACATTGCAAGTTTGGCTTCACTTAACCAAAGTTTGTCCCATACTTTTTTCGTGATTTCTATGACTTGCGAAACGTTTCCCACGGTTTGATAAGCGAATTTCGAAACATACGTGCACTGAAAGACTGTTTCAACATAAAACTGCTGTTCATTATAAGAGCTTTCAAGGTCACCGAGATTCCAAACTATACCTGCGTATAATTCGGCACAACAAACGAAAGAAACGTTTAAGTTTTGACACGGCCTTAATCTAACCTTCGGCTTCAAAGGGAAATATAATCTTTTTTGGTACAAAGTAACCAGATTATAGGTACCGACCCGACTTCGGCTATAAACACCCACTTTTTCTGTCACATTGTCAAGCCCAGTAATCATAAACAATAGGAGGAGATAATCTAGAAGCTTGGAAAACTTCAAATGAGCAAGAGCGTTTTTGCGTAATGGCGCGAGTACGTGCAGGTGCACAAAATCTCTGTTTTTAGTTCATAACCAAATTAGGCGAAAACTTCTGAACCATCTTCTTTCATTGCATAGAGCGAGTGCATAACCAAATTAGGCAAAACTTCTGCATAGCGCGAGTGAATATGATCCAGCAAAATGTGTGATCATGGACATGAATTATAACTTCTTGTTAAATTACATTCATTTTACTAAAGCCTGCTTTCCATATGGTCGTATAAGTGTCTTAAACGAAGGGTCACGAGATCTCTGAACACCCAACATATTCTATCTTCTAAGCAGTAAATCTTATAGAAACCATAGCTGCATATTGTTTACTAATACTCGCTTTGCTAATAACTCGTCTGAAACTGTTCTATTTCGGCTGATAAGAAAGATCGTGACACTATCTTTACGACAGTTACGGCCATATGGAAACCAGGCTTAAACTAGCAATGATTGTGTGCGGTTAAAGTGATAAAGTCTAGCACTGAAACGTTAATTGGGTCGTGAATTGCAACTTCTTGCTAAGACTTATCACTTTAATTTCTAAATTAGAGTAGTCATTAAGTGTGATAAAGACACTAGATTGGAGCGCTGAAGCGTTGGGTTGTGAATTGCAACTTCACGCTGAGTTGCATTTATTTTTTCAAAACATTAACCGCAGATGGAGACCAGTGCGAGGATGTCAAGACTAAGTTACATCTGTCTGTACATTTTAGGTTGTATGCAGTTTAATGCAAACATGCCTAACAAACATAGCAGGCTAAGAGAATTTCCTCTCGAACAAAATGGAAACAACGAACTGGCGCACCATCAAAGGCAAGCATTACGAGAAGTCAGTTTAAACTTAAGAAATATCGGCGATAATTTGAACAATAGATATGAAGGAAACCGTTTTCGAGAAATTGAAGTAATTGTTCTTCACTGCGCTGTGATATTCGCTCGATTGCGCCATTTTTTCTGGTGAATTCAAACAAGATACTTACTAGCTGTTTGAAGCGAACCAATGAGCCTTTCTCACGACGCCATTTTTGGGGTTAGGGTTAGTGAAAAAAAACATGTCAAAATCAGAAAAATCTAAGTTGTATGAAAACCGTTGTTCAATAATTGAACTGTAAATTAACTTATAAAGGTTTTATTTAGAACAATGACAATACAAAACCTATATTTATTGATATAATCCAGTTTATAATCTCAGATAGTACCCCAAAAATGGCGTCGTGAGAAAGGCTAATTCGGCAAAGTGTCAACGTCGCCTGGCGAAAATTTGTTCCCAAGTTTAAATGTCTGAAATTTTCAAAATTTTTCCAGAAGAACATGGTTTTTTTAATTAGTTTTTGCGCAAAACAACGAACAAAACCAGTATCAAGCTTTTAGAAAAAAAAATTAAAATCGCTTAATACTATAACATGTAGAGTACCATAATCTTTGAAAAAGGATCATCATTGTGTATTGTTAGCATTCTATGTACAGATTTAAAATTTTCTATTTAAATACTGATGTATCTATGGTATCTCTAAGAAATAAAATTTACTAGCGTTTTATTTCATTTTCAACAAAATTTTTCGCATAATTTGGATTACAACCCTTTTCAAAAGTTGTTTCGTCGGTTGAAGAATGGTTCCCAGTCCTTTTCCCTTCTTTTCATTTTGAAGTGCATCACCGACACTCGCCAACGCTTTGCTCAACTCTTTCAATTCTTCCGAAATGCTTTTTCTGCTGCTTCGTTTTTTTGTTGCTTTAAGTTTTCCCATCACAATTGCGTGTTTTTCAACCAAGCTATCGCCTATTTTTGCCAGCATCCGTGCAACTTTTCGTATTTCTAGCTTCTTCGAAGTCATGCCTTGGTCAAGTTTCATATTTCTATTTCGCTACAGCTTAATAGATATTTGAATATACGACATCTGTTCTTGACTTTGTTGCGAGCGTGTTAAAACTATAGTGTCATCCAATGTCGAACTGAGCATTTTATACTTTGTTTGTTCTTTAATATTGATGAACTGGAAACGTGTTCATTTTGCATTAGCTCTTTGTCCATGTTTTTGCTGGTGGTATGATGACACTATTTTTCATCTTTAAAAGACGTATGCATTTTGGCGTACATCCTACGGACAAATTATCGATATTCTGAAGTCGCACTTTATTTTTATGGTGATTTTTGCTATATTTTTAAATGGTCACACAGAGTACGATTGAATGTTCAACAAACTGGTTCGGAAACAGATATTTTGGCAATTATATTAACAAGTTATTGCATAATTTGTATAGGAAATAGCACGGTTCGAGAAGTATTAATGAAAAATCGCACGCGTGTTTGGCGAAATATTCGTAATAC
>JAODVM010144521.1:0-15055 GCA_025400095.1 Phenganax marumi | reverse complement strand
ATTTTATCCCGGTAACCGAGATCTCGCCTTTCAACAAGCGAGATCTCGGTAAGCGGGATAACTTTTCGTCTCATGTGCACGCAATCTAATTTTTCGTACCATTTGTTAATAAGGCGAGATCTCGCTTACAAACTTGCCGAAATGTTTCCTCGCTAACCGGGATAACTTTGGCCCATATGAACAGGCCCTAAGGAAGATTTTTCCAAACTGTTTTCAGGAAACAAACCGAAAGCAAAAGCGTCTCTGCCAGATATTCCTTGTGATACTGTAAGTGCACTTGATTTAGAAAACAGTTGAGCTGTTTGTGTTTCGCAAACGATATCCTTGTTCACTATGAATTGAGCTATTCCTATATATTAATATAGGAAGAAAACTATGAACCCCCAGATATATCCGCAGGTATAGTTATGAATATAGTATATTTAGGGATAGTTAGTACTAGGATGACAAATAAGCAGCAGTTTATTCGTCATAGCTATAGTATGTGATAATTTGCATGCACCCGTTGGCAATTAAATACGTACAATTAATGCTCTCCAGCTAATTATTCTATTCCAGGTGTAACCAATGGTCTGTCAACGCAAGACGATGAGGTGAGTTACCGGAGAAAACTTTGCCGAAAGTGCGAAGGAGTGCGATTGCAAAATAGCTAAATCCCCAAGCACACGAACTAGTGAAGTCGTTAAGAAATTTGTCAAGGAAATCTTGTTCGTCGTACACACGAGCAAGTGAACTCGCTAGGAAGCTTCTTTATTAATTAAGAACGAGTTGTTTGTTTGCGCCAGGCTTTGCATCTTCTCGTTGGTGTTTTGATTTAAACTTGATTAATTGGCATTCTCTTTAGCCGGGCGAAGAAAACTACGAAGTACCAGATACTTTAGAACCCCCTAAGGAAGGTTTGTCATCAAGATGCTATGACAATGTACAATTCCTGGCCTCAACAAAGACACTTTAAATGACTCGAAAATTGTAAATGTGTATAATTCCTGCATGATCATAGCATAAGCACTTTAAGATTCAACCTGGCAAAATAATAAATCAAGGTCAGGGATTGTACGTGTGTATTATATTGATGTCTTTAAACTCTTTTTGTTATTGCAGTGCCTCAAGAAATTCCGAAAAAATCTCCTTTGAAAAGCCTGTTCGACCGTAGCCCATCGAAAACAGCCATTATGCCAAACGTGCCGCCGAAAGTTGATAAAAAGAAAGCTAAAGTCGACACTCCGGTTTCTCCACCAGCAACCAAAAATCCGCCCGTGCCTGACAGCAGACAACCCCCGTCCAAACAGCCTCCTCCATCTGGTGGAAAGGGTATCTTCAGCAAATTGCGTGGGGAGAAGCGCAGCTCCATGCCACCGCGGAGTTCGCCCACTGCCGACAACGTAGACGCGAAAAGTAAAAGGTAGTTACCAAATTTACAAATATTTTTTCCTTAAAGTCAAATTGACAATCGTTTTCTGTGAAATCGCTGTGGATTTTAAGCAGTTGGACAATATTTTTTTCACTTTCGTTACTCGTTCAATACCAGCAGGTTCTGAGTTAAAGTTTTCTAAAACTCCTTAATGATTACTGAAAAAATTTCAAAAGAATTACATATTTTCATTGTACTTGTGGTTGGAAATATTTTCAACGTGCTAGTAGTTCTAACTATTTTCAAAGTACTATTAGTTGGGAATATGTTCAAGGTATTAGTAGTTAGAAACATTTTCAAGGTGCTAATAGCTGAGATTATTTTCAATGTACCAGTAGTAAAAAGGATTTTATATGTACTGGTAGCTGGAAATGTTTTCAAGATTCTAGCACGCTTAAGTTGCATAGTTGATAAGTTGCTAAAGTCAGCTGAAATGCTTGACCTCCCCAACTTTACTGGCATCTAGAAACTCAAACTCTTGCATTCTTTTTTAGTGAATTACAGCCTTCACTGCCTCCAAGGCCACCCGCAGAAAAATCACCAAAAGAGGTAGGAACAATGTATAGGTTCCAATCTCCTGCGTTTAATTACTAGACGATTTGTTTCATTTAGAAACCTACTCCGCCGCCAAACCGTCGTCAAAAACCAGGTTTGAATATTTTTTCATCACGGAAGTATTGCTTTGGAAACTGGACAAAATTGCGAGTTCCTATGAAGCTTTGTGCATGGTTTGGGCCAAAACGTCGTCACCGTGCGCTGAATCTTATAATTCATCACCAACGTTGGTTTGGTGATTTGACCTTACCATTAGATAATAACTTCGTTAGAGCAAAAAAAAGACGTCCTCGCTGTCAAGTTTGAAGAAAAAGAGAAAACAGACACTAAAGTTTGGTCAAGTTTCTAAATCATATCTCCAAGGAGCATGTCTTCACCGTGCACAAGTTTACCTATACATGAAATAAAAGATAGAACGAAACCTTTGGCTATAACATATATCAGTATTCGTTTGAGGGTACACCATGTATATATTTATTATTGCAAAGCTTTCGGTCCGTTAGCCCGGACCTTCATCAGTGCAACATCAGTGCAGTTGCACAGATGAAGGTCCGGGCTAACGCACCGAAAGCTTTGCAATATACACGGTGTACCCTCGAACGAATACTGATATTGTTGTTTTCGCCGTGCAAAACTACAAGAATCTTTGGCTAATTCTCCAAAAACATATCTCCACGCTATGACTATGTTTCATTAAATATTGCTGTCGAGGGGATTTTTCTACTCAAATCTATAGTTATCGCAGGAAATTTTGGTTATTTGTTTGTTATGTTTTGTCTAGAACTTCCACAAAGTAAACCGGTTCCAAAGGTACGTTTTTTTTCGAGTTGACCATCCATTCTCGTTTCCACATTAACCCTACTCGGGTTTCGTAAAATATAGCAAGGAGTTACAATGGACCATTAACCTTACAGACAAAATTTCAAAAAATTTTGAACTAGGAAAGTCTTTTACCACAGCCTGCGAGAGCATCCTGAATGTAGTAAAACTGCCAGGTTTGGTTGGGAAATGTTGTAGAATAGGGAAAATATACTCGTGCAAAGTTGGCAAATTTTGTTCGAGAAAAAGGGATCAAATTCCCGCGCGTAATAGAAACATATACAAAATTTGCCAACTTTGCACAAGTATATTTTCCTTAATTTACAACATTTCCCAACCAAACTTGGCAGTTTTACTACAAACAGGATGCTCTCGCAGGCTGTGGTAAAAGACTTTCCTAGTTCAAAATTTTTTGAAATTTTGTCTGTAAGGTTAAAGGTCCATTCACTACTCAGCATTTCAGCACTCCAGTCTAGTGTCTTCATTACACATTATCACCACTCTGGTTCAGTAAAATGAATTTAAGTTACATTAGTCACATGTAATTTCGACTTGAGAAGTATTTTGTGTATATGTCATGATAATCATTTGTCCATCGTTTCTGTAGACGAAAGAGGAGTTACTGCAGTTGCAACCGTGGTTTCACGGCATGATCTCAAAACCGGCCGTTGCTGACTTGCTCAAATCTGCGAAAATGGTAAAAAGAATTTTTAAAATTACTAAATTTGTATTGTATTCTAATGCGAGATAATTCTACTCTGTTCGACAACAGACGACTCTTCTCTCTTTAATACAAAATGATTTTATCCCGTCTAAGGGCCTGTTCATATGGGCCAAATTTATCCCGGTTAGCGAGGAAACGTTTCGACCAGCCAAATACTTTTGTTCTGTTCATATGGCGAAATGTTGCCTCGCTTACCAGGGAAAGTTTTCGTCTGTGACGTTAAAAACAAATTGAAAAGTTGTTGACTAAACAGAAAATTATCCCGGTAGGCGGGAAAATTGCGTTGATATGGGGAAAATTTTATCCCGGTAACCGAGATCTCGCCTTTCAACAAGCGAGATCTCGGTAAGGGGGAAAACGTTTCGTCTCATATGAACGCAATCTAATTTTTCGAACTATTTGTTAATAAGGCGAGATCTCGCTTGCTAATTTGCCGAAAAGTTTCCTCGCTAGCCGGGATAACTTTGGCCCATATGAACAGGCCCTAACGCTAGACGGCTTTGCTGCATGAGTTTCTGTGCTGCAAAACCATTTTGCTTTGTCTAACCTCAGTCGATCTGGAAACGTTTCTAAGTACTGCATTTTTTACAATTGTCTTCTCGCTAGGATGGCGCTTATTTGGTACGGAACAGTTCGCGTGATCCCGGCAAGTGCATCATGTCAATATTTTACAAGAACGACATCAGACATTTAAAGTAAGTTTCGTGATGTATATACCCTGCAGACCCTGAAATAATTTTAAAACTTACTTGTCCGGCAAACCTTCTGAGCAAAGTGACATATGACCAGAACTTTTCAAATTTGGTCGAAATTTTTTAGTTTCGTTTCTTTTCATATATAAGCCTAAAGTACATACTCACTATGCTTGGTGCCGACCGGATCATTAAAAAAAACAGATTTCTTTTTCTCAAAATTTGTCCGGACAAAACGTCTGATCATTTCAACATTTGATCGGAAAAACTGGAATTTAGTCGGAAAATCGCCGATCGCCGGCCGTTATTTCAGGCTTTGACCCTGCCAGAAGACTTTAGTTTTACGCCAGTGCATGTTTTTAGCACTGTCTCACAGGATTTTTTGAATTTCGTTTTCTTAGCATACCTTGTGAAAATGGACATTATCGTTTAGGGGACAGCGGAGTAGAGGTTTGTCGATTTTCATAATCATATACTGTTGAATTTCGTTCGCTTTTATTACACTTTAGTTTGGGAAGTCTCTCCAAGTGATAGTCCTTCTATAACAATCAAAGTAGTAATGTAATAGCATGTTGTAAGACGTAGTCGGGTGGGTGAATGTTTTGTAAAGCTCTCTGAGTGATAACTGCAACCTTCACAAGCAAAGTAGCAATGTAACGTCATGTTGTTGTCGGGATCTACGTTAGTGAATGAATAGTTCAAACTTTCGTCCAGCCGAGTACATCTTACGACAACATGCTGTGCTACATCGCAGCTTTCTTGTCGTTATGCGGTTTTTTCTCTTGGAGAAACTTACAAAACATTCATCGGCTTGAGAATGTCCATTTTCGCCGGAGTTTTGCAAAATAACATTTCTGTGTAGAAATTTAAAAGTATCGAAGAATTGGTTTCGTATTTCGCAAGTCATGACGTTGAGTTCAGCGCCGGGGGAAAAACTCATTTGACCCACGCTTGTAGAAAACAGAGCTAACTTGGAAGATGCTAAGCGGCTTGGAAAAGCCCTGAGGAACAGTCGTGCTGATGATACACGATATTGTAAGGAAATTTATGAAATGGTTGAGCATCTGAGGAACTATTGTACACTACAATTGATATTTAAAACCGATTCATATTTTTATTCTTCCTATTTTTTGAAAAAGTTGGGGAGCGAATTTTTGTACCGACATCATCGCCGATGATATAAAGTAAATTTTAATCATTTTTGCGACCTCGTTTATAAAATAATACAAAGTATTTTTGTAAATAAGCTATACGATAGCAATCAATAATGAGAAACATGATATACCTGTCTGAGGTGTTTGTTTTTAAACGCATTGTTACATAAAGCTCACCCTGATGAACAAGGGACACTTTCACCACTACTACTCAAAGTAACAGGCCAATTTGTTCAGTAAGGTTTAAAAACAGATGATCTGTTTGTCCAGGTGAGGCAATTATATCTACTTCGCTTAAACGTCACTGTTGTTCATTTACGCACAGTGTCACAAAATCTTCAAGCACTTTCATATATTCTTGTGGATACTTCATGTAGTGCATAACATGTGGTGAGTCCTCCCAACATTTGCTGAATATTTGTACGCTCTCCGTTTTGCGATCGGCCATATGTTCTTCAATGTCTTCAAAAGGAGCCAATGAGTCTGCCTTGGAATATAAGAACAATTGTGGACATCTTAATTGTAATTTACCTAGGTCGTTAAAAAACCTTTGCAACGTTGGGCTCGTTTTGACTAGTAAAGGTAGGATTAAGCCGATTGTGTGCCACAAGAGGAATCGTTGGACTGGGTTGCTCATTCGTTCTGTTGTGCTTCTTTGAACACGAGCAACACTTTCGATTGTTGGCTTAACAGGGCAGCTGTCAAATATTGAGCCGAGAACATTTATTGAACCATGGTACTCTTCAGTCAGTGCTTCCGCTAGGTGGAAATAGACAGCACATCCACCATTGCTGAATGAGTACAAAAACACAGGTTGCCCGTTCTGTGTTTCATTTTTGATAACTTCTGCCATAAATCGTCCAATTTTCTTGACTTGTGTGTCACTGCGAAAGAAGGTGTTGACAGATTTCGTTGGTAGACATATGGTTGACCATCCCTTACTCTGGAAAATGTTGCTGTACTTTTCCAAATGTTTAGGTTTGCAGTCACTCCAGCCCAGGATTACCATAAGAGGCTTTTTTGACGAGCCCTGGTCTTGAGGTTTTGAACGAGGTTTTGAAATCACAGCACCATATTTCAGGTGTGTTTTTTGAAAGTTGCTAAATGTTGAATTAAATCTGCCATACATGGTTTGTGGCACCTGTTTGGTATACATGTTGTAGCTAGCCATTTTCCGGAAACAGCGTCTTAAAAGATCCGACATTTTCTTTCTTCTTTGCTAGTGAGACAAATTGTAATCATACATACTATATTTGTCAGTAACAGTAAACACGTCGACACGCAAAACGTTAGAACGCAATATGGAGAACGTCAGCACGAAAAATGACAGCACGCAAAGTTTGGAACCCAAATATGGCGGACGTGAGCACGTGAAACGAAAAGCGTGAGTAGGCAAGAATGGACGGGCAAGTTTGAGCACGGATGAAATTACCGTGGCGTGAAATTCAAAACAAACAATCGTTCGCTATGGATATTTCCGAAGAAATTGAAGAAGAATCGCCTTGTTTTGTAGTTCCTGACTCGCAAGCAAGCAAAAACGTTTTTGAGAAAGATCAAGAAACGTCGAACAAGATTGTTTTGAAAGGTTTGACCATGCTTCGACCAAGTATTCATGGAAAGTCCGCAAGAAGAAAGGAGTCAAATATAGGCATGAATGGCAAGAACTTTCTAACCTAGAAGAATAGTTTAAAGATTTATGTCTGTTTTGAACTCATAAATGAATAAACAAAACAATCTGATTTTGTGCGATATTAACAAACTGAGTGTCAGTGCATTTTGGGGCATTGGAGTTTGTTAATGAAAATATTGTTTGTGATTCAGGCCACTAGCTTGCATAAAGTGTGAAAGCTTTTTGTCACACAGTGAGTCAGACAAGTAAAATCAATATTTTTCAACAGATAAAGATGACAGTCCTGACTCAGTCATGCCTCATTCCTCATCAAGCGAAACTCGCACTACATTGTCATCGTTAACATCAAGTAAGGAAGAGTCGTCCAGCAGCGAAAAAGAAGCAGCTCTAAAACCAAAAGAACATCCACTTCAGTAAGTGCTTACTATTATTCAATGTAACATTAAACCAGAATTGTGATAGCATGATAGAAATACCAGACTGGAGAGTGGTACAGTAATGTTGGGTTCTGAATTACAACTTCTTGGTAAGTTATATTTTTACTATACCAGACCAGATAGTGAGAATGTGTAATTAGGACACTAGACTGGTATCTTAAGGCCAGTTCACACGGGCAATTTTTGCTGCGACTTTTCTCCTCTTAGAGTATCTGATCGAGTAGGCTTACTTGCGAGTGCATTAGCAGAAGTGTTGGACCAAGTATATCGCTGGCCAGTTATCCACTCTTTCACATCGTTCAACACGAGAAAAATCGCATTGAAAATCACCTGTGTGAACTGGCCTTTAGAATGTTGGATTGTAACTACTGGGTAAATTGCATTCATTTTATTAAACCAGAGTAGTGATAATGTGTGATGAAGACACTCGACTGGACTCACTGGGGTGCTAAAATTTTGAATTGTGAACAGTAACTTGCTAGTCTGCATTCATTTTATTGAAGTATACAAAGTGAAAATGTGGGGTGTTCGTTTTTTCTAGCTTAACAAGATGGGAACCGGGAAAGGCGGCCGGTTTGTTTAGGACTTCAACACCTGTTTATGGCAAGGCCAATGAGCTTCAGCAAGAGTTATTGTCAAATATTGTCCATCAAACACCTCTCGAGCATACAACTCCAGCCGAAATCTCTCCTCTGCCAGAGTCATCTGGACAACAGGAAATGATTGTGCTAGCCAGAAATACATCAAGTTCAGATGATTTGATTTCTCCTCCATCTTCAGTTAAAGTAGACCTGGATTCTTCTTCAAATAAGACAGGTAATCTACTTTATTTGTAATTCAGTACTTATAGTTGCTGCTTTGTCCCCAAACCATATCTCCAATGAATGCACTCTGTACTTACAATTTTACATAATGATAGAACAAAGACTTTGATCAAGTCTCCAAACCATATCTCCGATCGCCATGTCTTCACCATGCACAAGTTTACATAAACATGAACAAAAAGATAGAACAAAGACTTTAGCCAAATCTCGAATGACATCATTTCATGCTATTTTTCCAGCAAAACTTGCCCAGCAGACAAAATCCAGTGCTGTATACATCAGTGCAACCGATTCTTCTGAAGAGCGAGTGGAATCGCCGGTGGTAGATGACACAGGCAGCACAAGCAATCTTCCAAGGTGGCAACAACACATGCACAAAACAGTTCACGAGTCGTCTCCCGCTACTACTTTATCAAGAACAACATCAAATGCGTCTACAGCCAGTAGTCGTGGTTCATCAACCCAAGAGTTATCCCTTCATCAATGGCAGTCACCCAGTAACGGAAGTGACGACATGTTCGAAACAGGGTCCGTGGACAGCCTGTCCAACGTTCAAGACCCCTCGCACCTGGAACACCCTTTGGCTTCAGAGGATCTTTCATTGCCTAAGTTATCCAAAAACAGTTGCCTTCAGAAGTTGAATGGAGAGAAAGTTTCTACGATTTCGACGGGACAATGTGATGACCCGGCAGCAGATAGACTAGAGGCTTCTCCCACTAGCGACAACAACTTAATCTCATCTACTCAAGAGGAGCCGTTTTGTCTGCATCTCTCTCAATCCCAGTCTAGTTCGGTTCCATCTCAAGCCAGTGGTGAAGCACACAAGGAATCACCATTAATGAGGATGTACAAGGAACACAAGAAAAGAAGTATGGACGAAGATACTACAATAGGTACATTATTGGGCGTACCGTTAGATGCTTCTGTGTTGTTGCCCACGCCTATTGGACATCCAAGCACTACTGATCATCACCATGATATTAGTATGACTGATACAGGTATAAGTTTCGAGATTACTTAATGTGCTCTAAATCATGAACCTGATGTGCGTGTTCAGTAGTACACTCATATCTGGTAGCGTTTTCCTTCGCCCTGCACAAATGTGCAGAAACATAAACAAAGAGATCGAACAACGACTTTGGTCAAGGTTTAAAGTCATATTTTCATTGTGACAATTAATGTCTTCACTGGGCACACAAGTTTAAATAAGACAGAACAAAGACTTTGGTCAGTTGTCCTAGCTACATCTCCAATGAGTATGTCTTCACTGTGCACAAGTTTGCATGAACGTGAACAAAAAGATAGAGCAAAGACTTTGGTCAACTCTTAAAACCATATCTCTTCAGTGACTATGTCTTTACTGTGCACAAGTCTACATAAACATGAAAAAAAGATAGAGCAAAGACTTTGGTCAACTCTTAAAACCATGTCTCTTCAATGACTGTGTCTTCATTGCGCACAAGTCTACGTACATAAACATGATCAGAAAGATAGAGCAAAGATTTTGGTCAACTCTTAAAAACATATCTCTTCAATGAGTATGTCTTCCCTGTGCACAAGTCTACATATGTAGACATGACCAGAAAGATACAGCAAAGACTCTGGTCAACTCTTAAACCATATCTGTCTTCACTGTGCACAAGTCTACATAAACATGACCAGAAAGAGCAAAGACGTTGGTCAAGTTTTTAAAAAGACTTTGATTATGTTTCCAAACTGTATCTCCAACGACTATGTCTTCACCGTGCACAAGCTTGCATAAACATGAGCAGACTGGACGAGAAGATTTATTAGGCTGTAATGTTTCTAGATTTCCTGGAAACCGTTTGAATTTCGGACACAAATCTGTTATGACTAAGTGTATCCTTTTGTTATAGATGGGATGACTCGAAATTTAGTGCCAACAGACAGCAAAAACGTAACCAGGACTTCAAGGACAAACCCAACTTCTAGTGGAACGCCGGCATCCTGGGTCAATATGGAGAAAAGTAGTTCAGAATCAAATGATAGTCGTGAAGAGATGTCAGCTAAGACTTGTGATTTGAAGAACAGCCTTAAAACAGGATTGCCCGAGGTTTCAACTGGACCTGACGAAGCTGCCTTAATCAGAATGGCGAAAAGCTTGGAGTCACACGAGAACCCGAAGGATATTAATTTAACTGAAAGTTCAGCAGGGAACAATCTGGTGTTAGTTCAGAGCCTTGAGGATAAACTGCTAAAAACTTCAAAAGAGAAAAGTTTGGAATCAACTGATAAATTTAAAAGCAAGTTCACTAGGATTTCAAAAAGGAACGATCTGTTGATTTGTCAAAATCTTGAGGATGAAGTAGTCGAGGTTTCACAAGGAAAAGCCCTGGAATCAAGCGATGAACGTAAAGTTACAAGGATTTCAGCCGAGAACATTTTAGCAATAGATGAGGAACCTAAACGTTCATCCGCCACTAATTCACAAAAAAACAATTCGAAATTAAACAAACAGCCGAAGCCAGATAAATTAGATGAGAGTTTTAACTTGAGAAAAAGATTGAAATCAAGCGAGAGTCTTCTGGATAAGTTGGCTATTTCGACTTCAAAAGGGAACGATTTGGTACAAGGTGAAAGCAGTCAGGCTGGATTAACCAAGGCTTTGCCAAACGAGGAGTTGAAATCAAGCGAGTGCCTTAAAGGCCATTCGGCTGAGACTTCGGAAAAAGACAGTTTGGTATGTTATCAAAACTCGAAAGTTCAATTAAGCGAGTCTTCGCAGCACGACAACTTGGTATCGAGCAAGAGTATTGAAGATAACTTAGGCGCATCAGGTTTAGCCTTGGGGCAGATTCCTGGCGACTCAGAATCGAGCGAAAGGCGAGAAAGAACGGCAGAAAGCAAACGGCAGAGAACGGTAGAGAGCAAGCTGAACGAAAGCGCAGAGTCAATCGAGTCTGGTCTTGTTGGCTTTCATTTTTCGCCGCCAGCCATCCTGCTGAAACCTGTGCCAATAACGACTCCGCCATGTTTGGAGACGAGCTCAGAGAAGGTTACACGAGGTTTGTTCCGTTTTGACGTTCAACTGTAGTTGTGTTTGAAACACTACAGGAGTCTATATCAAGGTCAGATTATTTCTTATATACAATTTAAATGACTCAAATATTTTTAATAATACGTAATCCCTGACTTGGAATATTATTATTCAAATGTTATAAATATGTACAATCCCTGACCTTGAAATAGACACTTTTAGTGACTCAAATACAAAAAATATATACAATCCCTGACCTTGATATAGACGCTTTAAGTAACTCAGGTAACGTAAATATGTACAACCCTGATCTTGGTATTGACCCTTTAAATGACTCAAATACCATAAATACAGCTATCCCTAACCTTGATATAGACATGTTAAATGACTCAACTATTATAAATCTATACAAACCCTGACCTTGATATAGACACTTTAAAATATTTCGCATGCACATATTTTAGATTCTCAAACAAAGGTGGGAAATCCTAGCGAGCGTTGTGCGACTTCACTCGATTCGGTGGCGACGTTATCCGAAGTTGAACCGAAAATTTCGACGCTGTCATTGTCAGCACCAGCTCCTTTTGATGAGAGCACGGACGACGAATCCTCTGAGCTAGAATTTACGCTTCGGAAAGAGATTTTAAGTCCGGATATTGGTAAAAAAGCCACGATTCCAAGTCCTTGTGTCAACTCTGTTTTTACGAATGTCAGAGAGAGATTTCAACCCGCAAAGGAAAAGCTGCCTGCCGCCGAAGACGAGGATGACGACCTTGATTTGTTTACGTTTCCAGATGAAGATTTCACGTCGCTTTCGCGCAAGCGCAAACGACATGAGCCATCTGATAAACAAGACGCGGAGCGGCCTGGTACCAAGAAAGGAAAAACTCAAGCACCCGCCGTTGCCGAGTTCGGTGCAAGGAGTGGTAAGTTTACTCCAATGACTTGTTAATTTACCCATAAATTGGCGGGAAACCGACTAAACATTCGGGGTCGACGTTTGCGATATTGATGAATAAATCTAGCGATATGATTGGCTATCTTTCGACTTTCTCGCTGTGAATTATTTTGCAAGCCAATTACGTTGCTAGATTTATTTTTCGCTCGAAAAATTTCGCCTAGTGGAAAACAGGCTTTTGGCCCGTTTCGAACGTCGCACTACGTACTGCCGTGTCGAATGCATTAAAAACAATGGATCACGAGGAGTTTCAGCTGATTAGCTATTGTTTTAAATGTATTCGAGCCACGGCAGTAGCGCGACGTTCGAAACGGGCCTTAATGGACAATTGAATTTTGTGTAAAAACCAAATGAGTTTACTCCTCGGCGGTGTGGACTCTTTCGAGATAGATAGATAGATAGACAGATAAATAGATAGATAGATAGATCGTTTATTAAAAAATACCCATTTGCAGCGAAAGCTGAATTACAGGGATTATTAACAATAGAAAATAATAGAAAAACAATGAAAGAATACATATTACTATTTACAACTTTATTAACTATTTACATTACTTAAAAACCTTAAGTTAAGAATAGTACTGAGACAGAATTAAGAATTCTTATTTATAGCTTCATTATATGCACGAGCTCCAGCAACTATAAAGCTGTCTTTAAATCTGCTGTGTAACATTTACTATAGGAGCCAAGAGTCTCGAATCGTATCACAAAGAATCGGTACAGGGCACCGAACGATTCTGGAAGATTGTAAAAACAACGAAACGCACCACTAGAACGACGGTCGTTGAGACGACAACGGAGATCTCTTATGCTACTCAGAATGACGTCATCATCAGTACGGAAACTGCGCATGAGTTCAGCGTACCAACGTCCGAGACCACAACGACGAGCTACGACGAACGCCGAGAGCGAGTGGATGAAATCCCTGCCAGACGTCCAGCGAACGATACAACCGTACGCGTTGAGAAGTCTACTGACGAAATAAGTCCTCTGTTATTTCCAAGCTCGACGACATTTTCTGACAGCTCAAGTCATACTACCGCTAAAACGACTGCGGGAGAAAACTCCACATCTCCCACGAGAAAACAGACATCGGACGGCACGCAATGTTCACACAAGCGCTCCAGGTCTTCGAGAGCGTCCCGGAGGTGTTCCAAGTCCCCGCGCGTGTCGCACGATGATACACGAGTGTTGCATGAAAACACGCGCGTGCTCGCTCTTTGGTGCGATAAACATTACTACCCTGGTCGCGTGCTTTCGAAACTTGGCAGCGACCCGAGATATCGTATACGATTTGACGACGGCGGCCAAACCGATATTCTGGGTCAATGTATTATCCCTGTCGACTATCTTCCACGTGATCAAGTGGTGATGTTCTGCAAAAAGACTGGAGGTGACTACGTGGATGGAGTTATTGCTGGGTATTATAAAAACGGGAATGAATGGGGATATGAGGTGGTACGAGGGGATAGCAAGAGGAAACGTTGTCCACGTGGTGACGTTATATTAAGCACAGAGCAGGCTGCGATATTTCTGTCACTCAGAGACTGCGAAATGGCGAAAGAGAATGCGCCTTTGGGCGCTTCTGAGAATGATGCGGCGTTGAACGGTGGTAAACGTTTTTTGAGTGAAGTCGACAATAGTTTGGAAACTTTGCCCGCGAAGCGCTTGCAAAGGTCTTCCGAAAAACACGCAAGTATGTCGCGTAAGTTTCCGGAAGAAGACACGAGCAATTCAAGAAGGTGTACCGAAGAATCTATGAACGACTCCCGAAGGTGTGCCGACGATTCCAAGAGCAAATCAAGAAAGCTTGTCAAAAAATACACGAAGTTAGGATCGACGAGCAAACCCAATAGTACCCAACGACCACTTGCTGATGCAAATACTAATGTAGAATGTAAGATGGCCAAGAATACGAACAAGAACGGAAAACGTTCTAAAAACGTTTTTCAGAAGAAAGTGCGCAATAGAAAAGGGGACTTGGTCAAAGAGTTGCCTGAAAGGCAACGTTATTCAGATGCTTCGGAAACGCCCAAGTCGAGCCATAAATCTGCAGGAAAGAAAGCGAAGTCTGCAGGGAAAGCTGTGGATAACGGCAGTGGTAGTGTGCCTGTGAGTCGTGTGCGTCGTCGCTTATCCACAGTTCTCAAAGGCAGTAACGATAGGACCAACATTATCCCTACACGTTCGTCGCCCAGAAAGCACTGCTTGCGCGGCAGCGAAGCTGTTGAGACTGCGACCATACCGACTAACCGGGACCTTTTCCGCGGGTACGGATTTCTGTTGACCGGAACTAACGTAACCTGTGAGTGCGCGGACGACAGTAGTCCCCAGGAAGAAGAGCACGTTTTTTTCATCCGGGACCAGATCAAACGACAAATCCAAGCCGGAGGTGGTGTGGTCTTGGAACAGTTTCCTCGCGAGTTTCACGGGCGAGGTTCGTGTTTTCTACTGTCGAACACATGCCAAACGACGGCCAAGTACTTTCACGCGTTGGTCCTCGGCGTGCCGTGTGTGTCCCACACTTGGGTGCGGGATTGCTGCTCAGAGGGAAAATTGATCAGCGTGAGCAACTACCTGTTGCCCGCTGGAAAGAACATTATTACGGAGGCTTTAGTTGAGGGACAGAATTATGGTGATGCCCTTCGTGGATTGAAGGTATGAAACAAAACGTAATTATACGAACAACACAGGGAGTGAACTCGTCAAGAAACTTGTTAAGGAAAACTTGTTCGTCGTACACACGAGCAAGTGAACTCGTCAGCAGTGTGGATTATAACGGTCGGCAATCGGCTATTTGCCGATCAAAATCACCAAATGGCCGATCAATTTTATTGTGCACGGACATTTTGA
>JAODVM010144410.1:0-15057 GCA_025400095.1 Phenganax marumi | reverse complement strand
TGTAAACATAGAGTGAGGTATAGTGCGCATAGTGTAGTAGAGCGTGTGAAGTGTGAAGAATTAGTGTGCTATAAGCCTGGCTTTTTGCTCAGCATGGAAACTCTCCTTGTTTATCGAACGAATGTGTTGTCGCACGTCGCATTACTTTACTTACAACAAAAGAGCAACTATTAGTACAATTAAATTATAATAATTTTCTAGGAAATTATTGAAGGAAAGTTGGCAGCTCAAAAAAGAAAATGGACTGAGTCTGACAATGCACCTGCTGAGTTAGAAATACCTCCTAAGCAGCCACATGCAAGTTTTGTTATGCAACCCTACCAAGCTGTGCATGACCATAATTATTTTGTATTGAAGAGCCCAAGAAAGCTGAAAAAGCAGTTGAATTCTATGGTTGATCAACATCACAGAGTAAAAAAGAAGCTGCAGACATTGCAAAAGAAAACCAGGCGACTCAAGAAGAGGATTTCATCATTGCAAGATGTGGTAAAGAAGCTCAAGAAAGAAAATTTAATTTCAGTGGACTTAGCCAAAATATTGGAAAGCACATTTTCAGGTGTACCAAAAAAATTGGCAAAAAGATTGGTGCAACAAAAGAAAGGCAAGACATGTGGTGCATACCCTCCTGAGTTGAGATCAGTCGCACTCACCTTGAAATTCTACTTTGCCAAGGCTTACAAATTTGTCAGGAAGACTTTCAACTTGGGCCCCCTCACCCGTCAGTGATCCGTTCCTGGTATTCGAAAATTGATGGTGGACCTGGTTTTACCAAAGCAGCATTTTCCGCTCTTTCTGCAAAGGTAGCATCAAACAAGGAGAGCAACCATGATATCTTATGCAATCTAGTATTTGATGAAATGTCAATTAGAAAGGACATTCACTGGGATGGGAAACGCTTCTGTGGAATTGTCCACTGTGGCACTGGCATAGATGATGATTCCTTGCCTGCAGCGACTGAAGTCCTGGTATTGATGGCTGTATCCATCAACGACAACTGGAAAGTTCCGTGCGGTTACTTCTTCATTGATGGATTAAACAGCTTGGAGAAGGCAAACCTTATGAAAACCTGCCTAGTGAAGATGCACGACAATGGTGTGAAAGTGGTTTCCCTTATCTGTGACTGCCCCTCAGTGAATCTTGCTATGCTAAAGGCATTGGGAGTGAACCTGAAACCTAACCAACTCGTGCCTTATTTTCCACACCCTTCTGACCCTTCACATCATGTTCACATTATCCTTGATGTCTGCCATATGCTCAAGCTTGTTCGTGACACACTGGGAGATCTGAAAGTTTTGTATGACAAAGGTGGAAATCCTATTCAGTGGCAATACCTACAGCATATACACAACCTTCAAGACAGTCAAGGTCTACATTTGGCCAACAAGCTAAGATCAGCCTACATGAATTGGCATCCACAAAAGATGAAAGTAAACTTGGCTGCTCAAACCTTCAGTGCAAGTGTTGCTGATTCAATAGATTACTGCAGAGAGTATCTCAAGTTACCCCAGTTTGCCAACAGTGAAGCAACCGCAAAATTCCTCAGAATTTTTGATCGACTCTTTGACATCCTCAATTCAAGAAATCCATTAGCTAAGAATTGCAAAGCCCCACTAAGACTTTCAAACTTTGAGAACAAGATTGAGATTTCTAAAAACTGGTTTCATTGGTTTCATGATTGCAATAAAGAGCACACGGGCAATCTTCTTGGAGCTTGTGGGTTCACCTGCACCAAAGTTGAAGTATCTGCTGATGTACAAATTCAGCCAGGA
This sequence comes from Phenganax marumi, assembly GCA_025400095.1. Lineage (NCBI taxonomy): Eukaryota > Metazoa > Cnidaria > Anthozoa > Malacalcyonacea > Clavulariidae > Phenganax > Phenganax marumi. Next base: position 13,288 of record JAODVM010144410.1, on the reverse strand, counting down.
TTACATTGAGCTATTCTTTGCTGCTGTTCGAGCTGCTGGCGGTTGGAACAATAATCTCACAACAACCCAATTTACCGCAGCCTACAAGCAACTCCTTATGCGTCATATGATCGAAGGAGGTCATGGCAACTGCACAGCCCAAGATGACACCAAAATTCTAGATTCCATTGAAGACCAGTGTAAAGTCAACTCTGTCCAAACTGGAATATCAGATGTGTCAATAGCCCGAAGATACGACTTGGAGCTAAGGCAGGAAGTTGATGTTGGTGATACGTTTTCACCCCCTTCAAACAAGGTACAGTTGTCCCTCTACAAGGAGGCAGTGATATCATATGTGGCTGGTTTTGTTGGGAAAATTGTAACAAAGAAGATTGGTTGCCCTGAATGCACCTCAGCCCTGGTTCAGACGGAAGAACAAATTCAGTCCTTTGTCACATGGAAGAGCAATGGTGATCTTTTTATCCCATCAGAGTCATTGTTGCAAGTCTGCAGAGAAACCGAAACATGCTTCATGCGAATGATTAATGCTACATCTGGTACGCTTCCCCATGGTCCTGGTGTTCCTTCAGCAATTGCCACTGCAGATATGTTCGACACAACTGCAACAAATAATCATATTGCATCATTAATCAAGTCTGCATCTCAATCCTATACACAAATCCGAATGCATCACTTGGCCAAATCCACCACAGAGAAAATTTTGGGACGGAGAGTACGAAAGAAACTTTCAAAGTTAATTTTGTTTAGCAATCAATGATTTTAATACATAATCATGCTTTTCATTGTCATTTCAAGTAAACCTTTTTTGTACAGTTTTTAAACTATATTGTTTTCAGCTTCATTATTTTATTAAATATGCATCCCTTTAACAGGCAAATTCAAATGGGAACTGACGGACAGTTTACCCATCTATAACACGGATTTTATACAAGTTCATGCAAATGTATACAAGTTCTATTACCTGCATTCTGTTATCGATCATTTCATTTGATCGTTGCCTTGCATTCTTCGTGCTAAAATATATATACATGGAGTCCTGAACAGCAAGTGTTTTGTTCAAATCATCACGCAGTCACCGCAAAGAAACGTAAACTGTAGCACATACAATTAGCAAAGCCCTAAAATGTAAGTTCTTTCCACAACTTTTCAAAAATATTTTTCGAGCACGCTTTTCAAACGAAGCAGAGCGTTTTGTAACAGCTGGTCAGTAAAGTTTTGCATGAGCGTCAGGACCTATATTGCGTCAGCATGGTGCGGACACTTTCCGCCAGCCAAAACATAATGGAGCGCTCAGTCCAGGTTACTTATAGGTCAGTGATCAAGAACTACATAGGCGTTGTTTTTGTGTCTTGTTTATGAAGAAAATGCTTTTCGAGACTAGCAAAAACCTTAAACAGACCTCAAGGAGACTTCTGCTCTTTTTGACGTTGTTGTAGCCAGAACGAAACTGCATAATATTCCATATTGAGCCATACTTTTAGTGCGTGCAAATTAGTCTGCAAATGCAGGGGTATATTTTTCACGGGAGCTTTTAAAAAACTATCTTTGAGAACCTTTGTTGCGTATGATATTTTGACTTTTTGACTTTGTCAAGAAGGGAATTAGTTTGTGCTACCATATTGTAATAATATGTACTAAAATATCTTAAAAAATCTTAATTATGCTATTTAAAATTGTATATAAGAGGCAGTCATTGTATATGATTATTAGTTGGAATAAAATACTAGCTTCAAGTGTGTCACTGTGTCCTGTTGTTCGCACAAGTCAAATGTAATAAAAAATGGAAAATAATACACAGTGTCAGGCATAGGATTGATGATCTCAGTATGGTTTTATCAGGAATTCCAACAACAAGATTCGGCTGGGAATCATCAAATTTGCCAGAGCAATCGAGGAAATTTAAAAGTCCTGTCTATCTACTTTTTCATTGGCCTTTTGAAGAGAAATGCAAAAGCTAATTACAAGTTGCTTTGGATTGGCGATAAAGGCCGAGAAATTCATGAAACATTGACAGATTTAGATGGCAGTGGTGCAGAGCTAGTGGCTGCTAGGTAGAAACTTCAAATGTTCCACACAGATATCAAGCAAGTGTTCAGCTGAGACCCGACCCAATTTTTGTTGATACAAGTTCAATATGGAGACTCAGGCTGCAAGAGTAGTCAAGCAGTTTATAACTAAACTACGACTTTCGTGAAGGACTGCAATTACACAAATCCTGATGAACTGATAAGTGAACGTATAGTATTTGCGATGTCGTCCGAACGAGTCAGAGAAACTTATCAATGAAGGGGACAAACTCACCATTGATAAAGCAATTCTGATAGCTCGGACCTATGAATATTCACAGCAACAGTTGAAGACCATGTTCCAACAGGAGGAACATGGCGTAAGCAGAAGAAACTTTAAGTGACCAGGACAATCGCACCGCAATTAGCAAAGAGGCAGATTCGAGAAGAGAGATGATGCAAGAAAGAATCAGGAGCACAGAAGAAGACTGAAGAGCGCAAGGGATGAAGGCGAAGAAGGATGCTCAAAATGTGAACGAAATCACTCCAAGACGGATAAGGGTCCCAGTAAAGGAAAACAGTGTAATAAATGCAATAAATTTAATCATTTTGCAAATAAATGTCTTACTAAAAGGGCTAACAACATGCATGAAGTCGGGTGTCACAATGAAAACAGGTTGGAGTCGTTTGATGATGGGTTCGTTATAGGTTGTATATAGTGCAACCCAAATAGCCCCTCTAATAATCAAGCCTTCTGCACACTCGTAGTAGGTTTCAAGCATAAATCAGTTGAGTTTAAATTAGTTACAGGTTGCTGGGTAACACCTTGCCCACATAAATTTGTATCTCCCTGGGCGGGTGTGCAGAATCCCTGAGCCCACCCAGTGAAACATTGTCAGCATATAACTATAACAGGCTGGAATTGCTAGGGTGCTGCCACTTACAGTGTGTGCACCAAAAAGGTAAGTATATATATTTCATGAAGTGGATACCCTGTCTCCACCAATATTGGTTAGAAGAGCTAGCATTGACTTGGGATAGATCAAGCTCATTTATACATGCACCAAAACAAATGTGCACGACAAACCATTAATGAAACAGTCCATCTTGGGGCAGTATAAGGATGTTTTTGATGCTACAGATTTGTTTGATGGAAAGTGCAGCATTCAGACTGACCATACAGTGCCTCTGTTTCTACATCCCCTTTGCAGGGTCCAAGTAGCTCTAAGAGGTAGACTAAAGGAGGAACGAGAGGGAATGAAACCTCTGGGGATTGTTACAAGGTCACAGAACCTACTGCATGGGTTAGTTTCTTGGTCTTAACACAAAAACCAGATTCAGATTGATTGAGAATTTGTCTAGATCCAATGAATCTCAATGAAGCAATTCTTAGGCCTCGCTGTCCCTCCTGGACATTAGACGAAATTTTACCGGAGTTAGTAGATGCTAAGTTTTTCAAAGTTGGATTCTAAGTCTGGTTATAGCACTTGTGAGCTTACCTACTGGTCATCATTACTTTCCATGTTTAACACCCCTATTGGTAGATATGGGTACTTAAAGTTGCCTTTTAGGTTAAAATCATGTCAAGATCACTGGTCAAGATGAGTTTCAAAAGAAGCCCAAAAAAAGTCTTGAAGGTCATGAATGGTTGATTTCAATAGCAGATGATATTATTATCCATGGAAAGACCAGGCAAGAACATAATCAGAGATTGCATCAGTTTCTGATCAGAGCCAGGGAGAAAGAGATTTAGTTAATTAAAGATAAATTGGAAGTAGGAGTAACAGAGTTAAAATACTTTGGTCATCTTCTGACTGAGCAGGGATTGAAACCTGACCCCGGGAAAGTTAGAGCAGTACAGTCCATGAAATTACCTGCAGTTAAGAGTTAGCTTGAAACTTTCTGGGTATTGTCACATATCTATCTAAATTTGGACCAAATTTATCTGAGGTTACCAACCCTCTGCTTAAGCTATGTAGACAGCATGCTAGTGAATTACAATGGGATCCGATACAAGCAGATGCTTTCATGAAATTCAAGAGAATTATGACCGATAGTCCTATACTAGTATATTATGATCAGCATAAACCAGTTACATTTCAAGTAGATGTTTCTAAAATAGGCTTGGGCGCTGTTTTAATGCAAGAGGGGAAACCCATTGCATATGCGTCAAAGTCACTTAGGCAAACAGAGATAAATTATGCACAAATTGAACAGGAAATGTGTGCCATAATAGTTGGATGTAAAACATTTCATCATTATATTTATGGCAACAGATTCGGACAGGAACTGATGACAAATCTCTTATTCCTATAAGTAAGAAACCATTGCATGCTGCTCCTCCCAAAATGCACAGAATGTTGGTTCAATTATAGAAATACAATGCAGTCTTTGTGTACGTTCCAGGTAAATTGATCCGGGCAAGATGTAGTAGGTCGAAATGGTATCAGTTAAGATTGGTGCGAACTAAACGTAACAGTTAGATAGAAACTAACCATAAATTTACAGTAACGAAATGTGTAAGAATACGATAAACGTGGCATGAACAATTAACAAATGATTAACGCAATAACACATACTTAATCATATAACATGATACCTAACGAACTAATTTTAGCATTGTGCGTTCGAAACACACAATTTAGGCTAGCGTTAAACGTTGCACAATAGACGAATTTAATATGAACCATTAATTTTATTTGTCTGAAATGCGACGTTTAGCACAACTAAATTCGTCAACACGAATTGTATTCGTCGAGCACGAATTATTGGTCAGTACCAGACAAGTAATGCGTCATCGCGCTAGATGCCAAATATGATAAAGACAAATTTAATTTAAAATATTTTAAAAAATAAAAATATGTTTTATATTTTTCTAGTCTAGTTAACAGGCCTTCCTTGGCTTAAACCGTCTGCCTAGATTATATAAGTTCATCGAAAACTTGTCGTTTACTTTGCTTATGCATTTGCATCACATTTTCAACAAATTCAATCCAAATTATGTTCATCTATTTCAAATACGTCGTTTAACGCCGGCCTTAGCGGAAAATTGAGTGAATAATCTAGCGTTTCACTCAAGCACAGAGTATTAGCTATAGCTTATGAGTTATGCATGCGCTAGATGAAATAAAATGCCAATTACTAAAGGCTAAAGTGTATTATTGCAGGCTATAGCAAAATAACGCAATGTTCGCACTCACTGTGGTTGGCACATGCACTTTAGAACTTGTAAAGTTTTCTTCTACTTTGTTGAAACACAATAGTTCATTCAAGCAATGCCATTGTGGATAGAGATGATGAATCCTTACTTGCCAATATCAGTATTTACGCAGAATAGGATTCCAATGGAACAAGTGCTTCAGTTAAGCGTCCATGGTTAAACCCATTTTATGCACACAGAAAAAGAAAACAAAAGCTCCCAGGAACACGGTCGAGTTGCCTGCTTTTACACGCAAAACACCAGAATGTGAAAACAATCTGTTTTGCAATGGGAAATGTTGAGGTTAGATTAAGCTACTGCAATTGCATATTTGCTTGCTGAAATGTGCTATATGCTAGAGAAAATACGCATTTTATGGGAAACTTTTCTGGCAGCAGAAAATAAACAAGCTTATTTGTTTCGCATTATAGAACCTAGAAATGTCCTACTACCTTTTCTAAAGTTCCTGTTTCGAAACCAACAGTAGTTATAAAAAAAATGCTGACCTAAAGTGTGTGCCACTGTGTCCTGTTGTCCACAGAAGTCAAATGTAATAAAAAAAGGAGAAACAATACACATATGAAAAGTTGTTTTCTCCTTTCAAGGGTTGGACTTGTTACTACATTGTGTATCAATAAAAGCATACTCCTGTAAAATGGGCTATAAACTGAATAGTTAGCAAAATGTCTGAACAACTGAAGTTACTATTAGTATTCTAGGGTCATGTGATCACTTTAGCAATGAAATTAATTTGAAATCTTTTCATCCTAGTACAAGTCACATAAAACATGGTTTGCATACCACATTGTGCAGTTGAAATCATAACTTGTTATCATTGAGTAAGAGTTGAGGATGAGCTGATTGAGTGTAAGACTGATATACCATCCGATAAATTCAAACTCGATTTTTAATCAGATTGGCCGATTTATCGGTTGTTACCAATGTTTATTAGTGAATTTCTTTAGTTACTCTCTACAGTTTGCATGGCGCCAAAATAATGCAAAAATCATTTGCCTTTAATCCTTTTGCTTTGTGCAATAAACAGTCAACGTTCAACTCATCATTCCCACAAACCTTAATGTAGTTCCAAACTATGCTGTACATTGAATCAGCCATAGAACTAGTGAAAAATGTTGGAAAGTTGACGAAACCGCCTGTAGAACTTGTGCTAGCCTGCTAAGATTCTAAAAACAAAACAGTGAAGAATTCATTAGTCATTGTAATTGATACATTATAATGCAAATTTACAGCTCAAAAGTAGACAAGAAGATGCCAGCAGCTTAAAGTAAAACTTCAAGGTAAAAAAAAGACGTCAAGTAAAATCATTTCATTTGAGTGAATAAAAGCAAGTCTTTAAAAATAATGCTAATTATATACGTTGATTGGATGGCCAGGACGTGGCCAGTATTGACCATATAAATGGCTGATAACCAATGTGTCTAAAAATGGCCAAATATCAGCCTTTTCCGATTAATTTACGGCTATCAGTTCATTCCTAGTAATACTTTTTGTAATGGTTTATGATCTACCAAAAAAACAGATCAGTTGACATAATTGACAACACATAATTTTGGCATGCATGACTGACTTTATAAATGATTAATTGCTAATTAGGCAATAATTATGCACGAATGGCTAAAAAATGGAAAAAAATACAATTTGAAAAGGCCACATGGTCTGCTTATTGTACATCGACTCATTGGTTTATTTGGTAGGTCATAAACCATTACCCAAACTTTTACTCTATGATAAGAAATAATATTTTCAACTGTGCATTGTTGTGTGCAAAATATGCCTTTTGGTAGTTTTGAAAACACCCCGCTGGACTACGAAGAAAAGTTTTTGAATTAAATTCTGGTGATATTTGCTCACAACCTGGCCCTGTTACAGCAAATGTCTGTTCAGAAAATGGCTTTGATGTTAAAACACGAGGGTTAAAGATAGCACACTTGAATATTCGTAGTCTGAGTAAACTTGATGAAATGACGGTAAGAATGACTAAAGGCAAATCGTTTGATATACTAACTTTATCTCAAACCTGGTTAAGCTCTGAAATCACTGATGACGAAATGAATATCCCAGACTACTCTTGCGTTAGAATGGATAGATGAAAAGGTGTAGGTGGCAGAGTCGCAATTTATTGTCGGGAAGATTTGAACTAAAGCCTAAGTGATGATTTGAAAGGAAATAATCAGTCAATTCGAATAGAATTGCATCGTACGAAATGTAAACCTCTGATTATTGGCTGCATGTATAGACCACCCTCTCAACCTATTGATGACTTTGTGAACGACTTAGATTATTCCCTGCAGAAACTTGAAAATCATCACGTTGAAGTCATCTTAGGGGACTTTAATGTAGATTATTTGGAGAAAGCAAAAATGGGCTCATTACCTAAAAGAAAATTAAGGCAAACTACTGAAAACCATGATCTGAAGCAGTTAATAACCTGCCCAACAACAATCACACAGGATTGAAGCTTCTCGATCGATCTCATTTTCACAGCTGAGAAATGTAGAATTGTACAAGAAGTATTGAATTTCGATCATATAAGCATTACAATAAAGATGCCTTTATTCATTAGTAGCATTAGTAGCATTCATTAGTAGCATTAGCTTTATTCATTAGTAGCATTTAGTAGCATTACAATAAAGATGCCTTTAAAGATGCCTTTAAAGATGCCTTTAAAGATGCCTTTATAAATGACTCAAAGCAGGTCCCCTGGGATGCGTTACTTGAAAGCTATGAATCAATTAATGATTCTGTGTTTACATGGAATAATCTGTTTGCTGATATTGCAAGCAAACATGCTCCTTTAAAACATCGTAGGATAAAAGGTGCCAAAGAGCCTTGGATGAGTTCTACAATTGCTACTCATATAAAAGATCAACATTTTTATCAGAAAAAGGCTAATAACAGTAAAACAGGTTACCATTGAGGCATGTATAGAAGGTTTGGAAATCTTGTAAATCGTGAATTAAAGCAGGCAAAATATGAATACTGTATAAATTTAATTGATGAAGCAAAAGGAAATTTCAACAAGTTATGGAAAGCATTTAAGGAAACATTACTAGCCCAGTGAACAAAATTCCAGCAAGTTATGGAAAGCATTTAAGGAAACATTACTAGCTAAGCAAACATCCAACATTACAAGTCTTGTTGTTGATGGGATAACTTATGCAACTCCTAAATCAATTGCTTGTTTATTAAATTCACATTTTGTAAATAGTGGGATTAAACTGGCGATGAACTTTGGATCGTTTTTGTATCCTTCCTTAAGAATGAGCGATTGCAATGCAATGTTTCAATTTCAGCCTGTTGCATGTGAATTTGTTTCAGCCCAATTATGAAGTTTAAGGACAAATAAAGGTATAGGATTGGACAAAGTTAGTTCTCAAATGCTAAAGGATGCTGCGGATGTAATTGCACCAAGTCTAACGTCATTATATAATAAATCTATCGAAACTAAAACATTCCATCCATTTGGAAAGATGTGAAAGTATCAGCCATCTTCAAGTGTGGCGATCAAAAAATTCCATCAAATTATTGACCAATATTCAAATTGCCTGTGGTAAGCAAGATTTTGGAAAGGGCAGTTCATCAACAATTGTCAATATAGTTGATGAAAAATGATGTACTTTCCCCACAACAATTTGGGTTTAGGCGTGGTTCATCAATGGTTACAGCAGTTTCCTAATTTTCTGATAAGATCCTGTCAAACATAGACAGCGGAAAAATCACTGGTGTTATTTTTGTCGAACTTACAAAGGCTTTCAACCCGATAAACAATTGTATCTTGCTAAAAAGCTGTCTTGTTGTGGAATCCAAAATCAAGAACTCGATTGGTTTCAGTCATACATATTGAATAGGAATCAAGTCACTAATTATGAATAAATGTGTTCTGATAAGCAATCTGTTCATATTGGAGTTGCTCAGGGATCTATTTTAGGTCCATTATTATTTACAGTTTTCATTAACTACTTACCCAGTGTCCTTACCAATAGTATGATCACATTGTTTGCAGATGATGCTGCCATGTCCTATTGACATTGATCTGTAAATGGTCTTCAAAGTATATTGAACACAGATTTAAACAATGTTACAAACTGGTTGAAGGAAAAGTATCTACCCTTAGTGTATCCAAGTCTAAATTTATGCTAACTGTTAGCAGCAAAGAATGGTTAAAATTGACTCCATTGATTTTGAAGCTGAAGGACAGTGTATAAAAGAAGTTGAAACGTTTAACTTTTTGGGAATCAAAATTAACAATCATTTTACATGGAGAAACCATATTGACCACACGAGAAAAAAAATTAACAAATAGTTAGCATTACTTAGACATATTAAATATCTGCTGCCATTACATGCAAGGATTATGTTTTACAACAGTCTGACTCTACCAGTATTAGACTATGGCGACATAATCTGGGGTGATTGACAAAATTCTTCACAAATGGCAGAGTTGCAGGTTCTGCAAAATAAAGCTGCCTGTATAATCCCCAATCTACCGTCTTATCATTCTGGTACTGATGCATTAAAGAAACTATCATGGAAACCGTTGGAGACTCGGGGATTTCAACATTGTGCCATTTTTAAGCATAAATGTGCAAACAATTTATTTCTACATGATTTAATCTTAAGGAAAATAAAGACTTTCATAATTATAATACTAGAAATAAGGACAATATATGTGGAACTAAGTTTAGAACAAATTGGGATCAAATGTCCACTGTTAATAGATCAGCAGATGATTGGAATAATCTTGAAGAGTTGATATGCAAGGTCCCAAATCTTGAAGTTTTTAATAGATGCTTGTTGATATAACTGGATTGTACATTCTGGCTTAAGAGATAAGTTTTTGATGATACTTTTATTGCTTGCCGTTTTTAGTGGTAGCAATTTTAGTGTTGTATGTCTATTGTGTATCAAGACTCAATTGTAAAACACCCTCGGGTGAAATTGACCTCCTGAAAAAAGATTATTATCAGCAGCATAAATTCAATGTTATAGCAATAAGGAGACTCTGAACTACTTCTTGTGACTCTGGTTCTTCAGACATTTTGCTGAATGTTGAGTTTTTTATAGCCCATTTTATAAGCATATATGTTTTGATACACCCTCTATAACTTATCATGTAACAATGATAACATATGTAGCAAAGGAAGCATTAGGGCATACTGCATCACAATGAATCGTGTGAAAGCAAATTTGTCCAACTGCTTTTAACTCACTAATTGAAAAGAGTCTCACCCACACAAGGAGGGCTGAACACAGAGTAAAATATATGTGCTAGGCTACCTCTTAGGAGATTAATCTGTTTACCTATGGATGGAAATTGGCCACATTGGTCTTATATTTCAGCTATAAATTTTTTTTCAAATTTGCTTGCTCCAGCCACTAAGTTGCCATTGTAAATTTAGCCAAGTAAGTTGTTGTGCATTTATGTTGAGTGACAAACATTGCTATGCCCATCAAAAATCAATGTGTGCAATGCATTTTCTAGAATCACATTTCCACAATCATTGTTGTCTTCATGTTCTTCCAGTGAGATTTTACATAGCTTTTATTGAGCTGGCCATGTTTGTTTTAACTCATATTCACAGTTTTACCTTTGTCGATAAAAGTACAATGCTCGTCTTATAAATCTAGAAATCCAATTTCTCTTTCGGAACACATTCGGTGATGGTAGCTTCAAAGTTGTCGACTCGATACTTGGTAATGCTATTGTCAGCCATGTGCATTATCTTTGCATCAGTTTGATGATTTGCGACATGGAAGTCATTGATTTCTTTACCATTTGTCCAGTTTTATTTCTTCTTTTCCCAATTGTTAATTGTATTTCAATAAAAACTGGTTGAACAATATTGATAAATATTTAGAAAGCATTTTCCAAACACAGCTTATATTACACAAGCTGCACAGCTGTCATTTTGGTATCAGTTGAGTAAGTTATCGCTTTATAGTGAATCTCTGAAATTCGAATTTGAATAGAGGCTAGTGTGGTTTCACTATGGGTTTCACGGCACTTGAACAGTAGGCATGCAAGAACAAAGACTGTAGTACACTTTAGGTGATAACAAGAAGTTTCAATTGTGTAAATGCAATATGTTGTAAGCATTTGAATTGAATATTATTTAATTCAAATTTTAAAATGTTCACTTTTTGAGCCAACCTCTGAATTTTTGTACAGTGCAATCATGTTTACAATGATGGTCTTTTGTTTTATAAACCAGGTGTTGAAAATGTATGCTGTTCTCGACGGGAGATGTATGTGTTTCATACTGGCGGCTATCTTACTCGGTATTCACTTATGCAACCAAAAGAATGTGCTGCAAAGCTATTTGTCATGGGTGACTGGCTTCAGTGTGCCAAGGTAAATACTATGTGTATTAGAAGTAAATGCCATGTCACAGAAGGCATCAAGGTGGCAGTTATGTCTGTATGCAGTGTTTACATTGCAAAAAGAAGTCATTGATCACCTTCTCATCTTAGACAAGTGGAACATGGGAAATAAGGCATGAATACAGTTTCTCTGCTCCTGATCCTATGCTAAATTTAATCCTAGCCATGCAGTTCATGACTGTAAAATGAAGGTATCGCCAACATATTCCTCAAGTTTGCTTTAAGTCCAGGCTGACACGTTGCATCATTGGCTAATTAACAAAATTCCGAGACAACTTTTAGTAAGGGGTTTTACTCATTATGATCTGGCCTTCAGAAAGTTCTTCATTAAGTGTGACAATTCTATAAGAACATGACCAGCAAGTGTCTTCTTTTTGTTTGCAACATCCAGCTGTTTTGTAACGTGATATAAGCCAATGACGTTTTTGTCCTGTCCTTTCATTTCAGCATGTGTGTCCTTGTTGCACTCAAATCCAAATTCATCTGTAAACATCATGCCCTGGATAACACCTTCATATTTTAATTTGCAGTTCATTTTAAACTCTACTGGGAAAGCCTGTGCCATTATTTAGTACAAAGCTTCCTTGAAACTTTGCAGTATTGTGGTGAGTGGCAAAAGTTCACATCAGTCCGTCAGTCGCTTGTACAGTCAGTCATAGTGTAAACTTTCCGGGGGGTGTATGCAAGCATTTCTCCATGTGCATTTCTATCAAAATGTTAAGCAACTCCATGAGCACGTACCGCCATTTTTGCTAAAATTGCCATCAAACATGTGCATGCGGCAATGTCACAATAATCACATATATTAAATATTTTACACTAATGGCAGAGTCAGGAGTGAGACATATAACCTGCGATCAGAACTGAATTTCTACAGCTATACACATGCCAAGGTGCAGTTGTAAAAGAAGAATAGGTTATGACATTTTGCTGTATCAAATGAATTACAATGGACTCTATACGCTAAAGCAAACCATCATGGTAGTTTAGTTACCTCCATAGAATTTTGCATCATGGCAATTGTTTTTCTTTTTGCATGGGGGTGTGAAAAGATGTGGAAATTACTCAAGTAGTTTTCTAGCTAAGATTTTGATCAAAGCTGATATAAAGTCATTGAGGATTACTTTTAGTTATTTAGTCTTACGGAATGTCAGAAAGCTTCAGATTTCCAGATATTTAACTTGGCGAACACCGATTGTAGTAGAATCAAGTATGCTTTCAAACGGCTATGGGCAAGTACAAATTTCAACATCTTGCACATTAAGAAGCGGAATGCTCAACTAAAGTTTATTCAAGATGACTAAAACACATATGTCTATCACGTACAAAAAAGAGTGGGTGATCGCATTGTTTTTGAAAGCTCTAGACGCAAAAATGTCGAGGTATTTGGCCAGCACACGAGTGTTCCATTTGCAATCCAAAACAGAGAGGCTGTTTGGGGAGAAACATGTTTAAACTATACGATTTTTTGTTTTTCCATTGTCAAAGATGTCGACTTACTACAGCAAGAGTACTTTTGATTGTTTTTAATTGCTTTTTCTCGGTACTGTTGGAAGACTTTAAAGAGAAAATTTGTTTGTGCTTTTGCTGTTTGTACAGTCCATTGTGGATTATAACGGTCGGCAATCGGCTATTTGCCGATCAAAATCACCAAATGGCCGATCAATTTTATTGTGCACGG
>JAODVM010144409.1:0-33110 GCA_025400095.1 Phenganax marumi | reverse complement strand
ATGTTCTAAGGGGGCGGCTTTACCGAACAACCATTGAAGTGACACTGCCAAATCAGGGTCGACCCCTTTTCTGCCAACTGGTCTTGAATAGGCTTGGGCAGCCCCTAGGCCCTACATGAACGCCCCGAAACGCGTCGCACCCCTCCGGCTGTTGCGCACCGGGCACGGTGGGTCTTGCAGGTCCGGCTCGGCACCGGCCTCCAGCCGTTGAGCTCTTCGCCTCTTCGGCCTTGGCCGCACCCTCTTCGGGCTTCTGCATCGCCTCTTCGGCGACCAGGGGCAACGCCAGCAACAACAGTCCACTCCAGAACGCTCCAACTCTTCGCATGACACCTCCTCGGGAACCACCCGAGAGTATCGTAGGCGCGAAGGCCCGAGGCGTCAGAACCCTGCCGCCTTCGGGACGTACTCCAGGTAGTGTCGGTCGTATGAGAGCCTGGTATCCCCTCGCGATCCTGCTGGTTTCGAGCTGCGGCTCGGTCGCCGCGGAGCGCTCGGTACCTGAGCTGGAGACCTACCTCGACGAGATCGCCGCCGAGGGAGCGTCGGGCGTGGCGCTGGTGATGATCGGCGACGAACCGGTGCTCCGCCGGGGCTTCGGCTCCGCGGACTGCGCCGGCGCGACGCCCATCAGTCCGGAGCATCTGGTGATGATCGGCTCGATCACGAAGGAGTTCACCCAGATCCTCACCTATCAGCTGGTCGAGTCGGGTGAGCTCGCCTTCGACGACCCCATCGGAAGATTTCTGCCCGATTGGCCCGCCGACAAGGTGAGCATCCCCCTGAGATCGATCGTGATGCACACCTCCGGGCTGCCCGATCTGGTGAACGAGAGGGGCGAGAGCGTCCCCTACCACGTCGAGCTCGACTACCTTCCGGTGACACGCGCCCAGCTGCTCGAGCGCGCCGCGCGATCGAAGCTGCTGTTCGAGCCCGGCAGCCGCGAGGAGTATTCGAACCTCGGCTACGGGGTCCTGGGAGCGATTCTCGAGATCGCGAGTGGCGAGAGCTACGAGGACCTCTTGCGCACCAGGATCTTCGAGCCCGCCGGGATGCGGCACACCGGCTACACCTTCGACGTTTCGGACGACCTCGCCTTCGCCGACGGCTGCCGCCGCGGCGGCGACCGCTGGGGCTCGCCGCTTCCCGACGGCATGTGGGGCTCGGAAGGGCCGTCGTGGAGCCTCAAGGCGGCCGGCGGTCTCTACTCCACCGTCGACGACCTGGCGCGCTGGTTCGGTGCCCTCGGCGCCGGCAAGCTGTTCGGACCGGAAATGCAGGAGAGGTACCTCGCCGAGCGACTCGCAGACTCCCAGCGCCTCGGTCAGCGAGCCATGGGGCCCGCCGGTTCCAACGGCATCTTCAACTCGGTCGCCTACTGGGCCGAGAGCGACGATCTTCGCGTCGCCGTCATTACCACTCGTGCCGACTACCAGGCCGAGGCGCAGGGAGTGGCGCGGCAGTTGATTCGCGGCTCCCTACCGCTGCTCGGAATACGGTAGGCTCGCCGCTCGATCATGCTCTCCTACTCTGTCTACAAGGTCATCCACGTCACCGGCTCGTTTCTGCTCTTCGCCGCACTGGGCGCGTTGGCGCTGGGCTCGTCGGAAGGTCTCGTCAGCGACCGAACCGCCGCACGCAAGCTCGTCTCGGTCGCTCACGGCGTCGCCCTGGTCATCATCCTCGTCGGCGGGTTCGGCACGCTCGCCAGGCTCGGCATCTCCAGTCCGTTTCCCATGTGGATCTGGCTCAAGCTCGCCATCTGGGTGGTGATGGGGGGCCTCACGGTTCTCATCCGCAAGATGCCCGCCTTCGCCAAGCTCTTCTTCTGGCTCACGCCCCTGCTCGGAACGCTCGCGGCCTATCTCGCGATCTACAAGCCGGGCTCGGGACCGATCTAGCGGCGCCGACCGGATGGCCGGAGATCTCACCCGCTCGGCCGTCTGCGCCGGCGTGCTGGGCATCGCGTCGGCCTTCGGCGACTGGCTCTGGGCCGGCTACATCCCCGACGGAGCCGTCGTTCCGGGGGTCGTGCACGGCCTTGTCATCTTCGTCCTCCTGGCGGCCGTGCTGGCCTGGGCGGCCGGTGGCGGCGCCGCCTGGCGTCGGCTGCTGGTCGCGCTGCCGGTAGCCGGGCTACTACTCGCCGCCCTCTTCTACCCGATCGCGTACCTGATCGGCTACCTCCCGTCCCTGCTCGTCACCTGGGTCCTCATGTGGCTCGTCCTCGCCTGGGCGCACCGTTGGGCGACGGGCGTTACCGAGCCCTTATCCCGGGCTACGCTGCGCGGACTTCTCGGCGCGGTCGCCTCGGGCCTCGCCTTCTGGTCCATCTCCGGCATCTGGACTACAGCGTCAGCGGAGGCTCCGAACTACCTGGTGCGGACGCTCCAGTGGGCCTACGCCTTCCTGCCCGGCTTCCTGGCACTCCTGCTCGGGCGGCCCGCCGGCGACTGAATCTCGACCTTTTCTCGATCTTCTCTCGACCCCCCGACCGGGTCGCTTCGCTAGGGTGCGTGCCCGTGCCCGCTCCCTCTCACCCCCTGGTACGCGAACGGAAAGGGACCTATGCTCGGCGAAATGGCCAACGTCGACGATCCGCGCCCGATCCGGATCGGGGAGTGCGTATTCGAGCCCGCGACGGGCGAGATCGCGAGCTCGCGAGGCGAGCGCCGATCTCGGCTGCCTCCACAGCCGGCGCAGCTCCTCGAGCTCCTGGCGGACAAGCAGGGGGCGTTGGCGACCCGCGACGAGATCCGGGAGGCGCTCTGGCCCGAGACTCATGTCGATTTCGACCAGAGCGTGAGCTTCTGCGTTCGGCAGATCCGCAGCGCGCTCCGCGAGGCGGACGGCGAGGCGGATTGGATCGAGACGCTCCCCCGTCGGGGCTACCGTCTGACGGCGCCGAGTGCCCGCATCCCGTCCGACCGCCCGACCGGGCAGCGGAAACTCGGCTCGCTCGGCCGGCTCACGACGGTGGCCGCCGCGGCTCTCACGATGGTCGTGGTCGTCTGGCTGCTCGCGCGCCCCGCAGAGAGGCCGAACGAGGCGCCACGGCTGGCGATCATGCCATTCGAGCTCGCCGCGACGAGCGTGCCCGGTGGGGACGACCACTCGCAGCAGCTCGCCGGGATCTCCGAGCGGGTTCTCGCCGAGGCCAGCCGACGGTGGGCCGACCGGCTCCAGGTCGTGGGCCCGCGCTCGACCGCGCCCTACTCGGCGTTTCCGTTCCCGGACCTCGAGCGGCTGGCGAGCGAGCTCGAGGTCGACTACGTTCTCAACGGACGCTTCCTCGAGCGCGACGGGCAGCTCCAGCTGATCGTCGAGCTCATTCGACTCGACGACGGAGCTCACCCCTGGGCGCAGTTCTTTCCGCTCGCGGACGACGTCGACACGGTCGTCTCGACGACCGTCGCCGAGCTCGCGGCGGCACTCGAGCTCACCACCCACTGACAAGAAACCCACCTTCGGGAGGCCCACGATGACCGACTCCGTGAACCGGCGAAGCCTGCTCAAAGCCGCTCCACTCGCGCTGGGAACCGCCTTTCTGGACCCGACCTACCCGACCTTCGCGCAAACCGCCGAGCTCGACGACGACTACCCGTCTCAGGACGCGGACTCGGTCCGCGAGGTCGTCTCGGTCAGTCACTTCAGCCTGGAGAAGGTGCAGGCGCTCGTAGACCCGCGACCGGAGCTCGCCAACGCCGCTTGGGATTGGGGCTTCGGCGACTGGGAGACCGCGCTCGGCGCCGCCTCGCATACCGGGAACTACGACATCGCCCGGTACCTGATCGACCACGGCGCGCGGCCGGACATCTTCACCGCCGCGATGACCGGCAACCTCACGGTGGTGCGGGCTCTCATCGAAGAGACTCCCGGAATCCAGGGCCGCCCCGGCCCTCACGGAATCCACCTTCGGCGCCACGCCGAGCTGGGCGGAGAGCGGGCCAAGCCGGTCCTCGACTACCTCGACGAGCTCGGAGGTGCGGACGGCCGCTACACCGACCTGCCGCTGGACTTCGAGCAGGAGAGGCTCTTCGGCAGGTACACCTTCGGTACGGGCGATCAGGACTACTTCGAGGTCTCGGTGGGACGCTTTGGCCTCCGGATTCAGCGCGGCGAAGGCACCGCTCGGACCCTCTTCCACCAGGGCGGCTCGGTCTTCCATCCCGCCGGCGCCCCCTCGGCGAAGATCCACTTCCTGGTCGACGACGACGCGGTCACCGGACTGGAGATCCGCAACCCCGCGCTGGTGGTCGCGGCGCCCCGCAGCTAGAGGTTCTTGCGGAAGCAGCGCACGAGGCCCGCGTCTTCGAAACCGAGGGCGAGATGTGCCTCGGCGCTCACCTCGTTGTCCACGGCGGCGTCAGAGGCGATCTCGCTGCACCCCTGACCGCGCGCCCACTCCTCGGCGGCGCGAACCAACGCTCCGCCCACGCCGCAGCGCCGAGCTCCGGAGGCCACGTACCAGCCTTCGAGGTAGCCGACCCGGTCGGTCCGACAGCCTTCGGCGAAGGGACGAATCGAGAGCTCACAGAAGCCGACGAGGCCCCCGGCCTCCTGCTCGGCGACCAGAATCTGCTGCGGCTCGCGCGCCTCCCCAGCGAAGAAGCGCTCCAACTCGCGGCGATGCTCGGCTTTGCTCCCCTCGGGCCATAGCTCGAGCCGCATCTGCACCAGACGCTCGCTGTCTTCGCCTCTTGCCGCGCGGATCACGCCCCGATGCTAGCTCGATAGACTGACGTCGTGGTCCTTCGGCTGAGCTTCTCGACCGAGCGCCAGGGGCTGCTCGAGATCACCGCCGAAGTCGAACGGGCGGTGAGCGAGAGTGGCGTCGAGGAGGGCCTGTGCACGCTCTTCATGCGTCACACCTCGGCGAGCCTGACGATCCAGGAGAACGCCGACCCTTCGGCGCGGCGGGACCTCGAGAGCTGGCTCAACCGCCACGTGCCCGAGAACGACCCGCACTTCACGCACACCCACGAGGGGCCCGACGACATGCCCTCGCACATCAAGGCCGCGCTGACCTCGACGTCGCTCTCGATCCCGGTCCTCGACGGGCGCTTGACTCTCGGGACCTGGCAAGGGATCTATCTCTGGGAGCACCGTACCCGGCCGCACCGACGCGAGATCGTGGTGCACGTCGGAGGCTAGGCCGAGACGATGAGCGCCCCTCACCCTTTGGCTACCGTCTCCTCGTCGGCGGATTGCATCAACCCCTCGCGAGCGTACGCCTCTCGCTCGAAGGCGTTGTCGCGGTAGGGGTCGCCACCCCGGAGCCAGGCGAGCGCACTGGCCGCGAAGTAGGCCGGTAGGAACAGCGGCCCCCAGCGCTGATACTGCTCGACGTGAACCCGCTCGTGCGCGCGTGTCCGCTGGAGACTGTCGCCGTCTCGCCCGAGCACCACGTGCCCGATGGTGATCGCGGCGATCGGGAATCTCGTCGGAAGCGCTCTCAGCACCCATTCGATTCCCGGGCCCTGCACCTCGATGATCCCCTCGCGCAGGCGACCCGTGGCACCGCCGAGTCGGCAGAGTGCGGCGGCGCCGAGACCCAGCAGGGTGTTGGGCGAGACCCACAGGTAGACCAGCGTCAGGCCGGCCAGCCGCCAAAAGGACATGCCCTCGCCCTAGCGGATCTCGAGCCGCTTCAGACGCGCGACACCGTGAGGACTCACGCTGACCACGGCCCAGAGCCGGTCCCGGTTTCTCGCCTCCTCGTACTCCAGGCCCTCACCCTCGGGTACGAAGAAGCTCTCGATGCCGTACTCGACCTCCAGACGCCAGGCGCTCTCGAGCCGACTCTCGGAGCGAACGCGCCCACGGAGAAAGAGACCCGACTCCGGCGCCTCCGGCGACACCTCACCGACCTCCCACACCCCGCCGCGATCTCGCAGCGAGATGTAGACCACCTGCCTGGGTCGGCGGTAGAGCTGATCGACCACCTGCTGATCCACCTCGATCGTCGAGATCTCGTAGCGCAGAATCACGTAGTCGCCGCGCAGCAGGTCACGCGGATCGATCGGTACCGTCTTGAGCTCGACCTCCTCGCCGTTCCTGAGCTGGTAGTCGTGAACGGCCCACATGCCGCCGGCGACCGCAATCCAGAGCAGGGTCGTGATCCAGAGTCCGTAGACCGGCCTACGCATCGGACGCCTCCTCCTTCGCCGCTCGCCGCTTTCGCTGCCGGTCGACGAAGATCGCCCAGACGATCAGGAAGAGTCCGCCGAGGACGAAGAAGATCGAGCGCGGCAGGTATTCGACCAGGGTGTCGAGATAGCGGCTCACGATGAGCACCACGAACAGCGCGATTCCCAGATTGAACCAGGCGAGCGACGCGTGGCGATGCCCGCGCACGATGAAGATCAGAGCCCCGGCGAAGAGGATCAGATTGAAGAGCAGGGGGTGGACCACCAGCGAAGGTGCGGTCGTGAGGGAGAGCAACAACGCCGCCGCCGCGAGCGCCGTCAGAATCAGTGATCCTCTTCGATCCTCGGCCGGCTGGCCGCGGAGTAGGCGTGGAATCGTCAGCGCCAGACCGATCGCACCGAAGGTCAGCGTACCCCCGAGAAAGATCCACGAGTCGTAGAACCGATCGCTATCGTCGTAGAACCGGAAGCTCAGGATGAAGACCATGAGGCCTGCGAGCGCGACACCTCCGAACCGCAGGAAGGTCGACAGCGCCCGCCATTCGCTTCTGTCTTCGAGCCACTTCCCCACTCCCAGCCAGAGCAGGCCGCTGGTGAAGAACCACATCGTCACACCCAGGGCGTTGGGCTGGGTCCATTCGTAGCGCTCGATCGCCTGGAGCAGGGCCACGGTCATCCACAGCCAGCCGTTCAATACCACCGCGATCATGAGCGAGCTCGACCGTGACCGCACGGCCTGCCAGCCGAGGTAGGCCAGAGGCAGCGCGAAGAAGACGTTCGGAAGATCGTCGAACGTGAGCAGAAAGATCAGCTGCCAGATGGCGAGGGCCGCGAAGAGCAGCCAGTCGTAGAGCGGCCGGCGGTACCACAGTCGGAGCCCGACGAATCCCGCCATCAGCACCGTGCAGGGCCAGAACGACTCCATGACGACGGTCGAGAGCATCGCCACGAAAAGCAGCGCCACATGGAGGACCAGGAGGTGCCGGTCGCGGGTCCAGACGCTGTAGGGCAGGAGGAAGCCCACCAGCAGCACGACGTAGAGCCAGGCCGCCTCGCCGTAGTCCTGGTGGTAGAAGAGAAAGGCACCGAACCAGAGCGCACTGGCGAAGTAGATCGCCGGCTTGAAGCGCAGGAGGAGTCCGACCGGCAGCACGAGGCCGCCCCAGATCGCCGGCAGGACGTAGCTGTCGGCCTGGACGTGGTAGATCTGGCCGGTCAGGAGCACCACGCCTCCGATCCCGAAGAGGGCCATCAGGAACAGCGTCGCCCCCAGCTTCGGGCGCTCCTGGACGAACCGAAGGCGGTATCCGAGATGGAGCGCCGCCAGCGTCAGCAACAGGGTCCCGGCGATCCGCACCGCGGGCGGGATCTTCTGCCAGTTGGCGGCGATGAAGAGAATCAGGCCGAGACCGATCAGGACGGCCCCGAAGCCGAGGATGATCCGCAGGAGCGTCCCGGTACCGACCTCGCGTTTGCGCACCGGCGCCGTCGCGGCGGGCGGCGGGTCGGGAGGCGGAGCGGCGCCGTAGTTGTCGAAGATCCGCGGGACCGAGGCGGGGTGCACCAGGCCACGCCTCACCCACTTCGGAACCTCGGCCCTCAGCCAGTCGAGACGGCTCTCGTCGAGGGTGGAGTCCTCCAGATCGAACTCCACCCCGAGCTCATCGAGCACCGCCGCGAGCTCGGACGCGGCCTCCGAGTCGAGCTCGTCGAAGCGAGTCGCGCCGGCGGCGGAGAGCGCCGACTCCATCTCCTCCCGAGGTTTTCCGGTCGCGCCGGACAGGGCCCCGACCAGGCGCTCGTTGCCGGCCCAACGCTGGCCGTCGTAAAGGACGATCCGCCGAGATCCCATGAAGCTGGGAGCAGCCTACAGGGCTAGCTCACCCAGCGACAAGGGTAGCTGCAGATGCGCGGCGGGCTCAGCGGTAGGCCCGCAGGCGCCGAAAGCCCACCAGCCGCCGCTCGCTCTCACTCCACAGATGCAGCCGCGCACACTTGAGACTGCCGAACAGCGTCAATCGGGTGACGTGGTGCAGCTCCGGGACCTGACGAAAGCACTCCGCGAGGCGGTAGTTCGGAATTCGGCTGGCCAGGTGGTGGATGTGGTGAAAACCGATGTTGCCGCTGAACCAGTGGAGCCAGCCCGGTAGGTCGTAGAACGAGCTTCCCTGCAGGCCCGCGTGCTCGAAGACCCACTCCTCGTGCTCGCGCCAGTAGGTGTCCTCGAACTGGTGCTGCACGTAGAAGAGCCAGATCCCGATGGTGCCGCTGATGATCGTGATCGGCAGCTGCACGGCGAGGAAGTTGCCGAGTCCGATCGTCGCCCACGCCACCAGGGCGATCGACCCGAGCGCCACGTTCGTCCACATCACGCTCGCCCACTCCTTCCGCCACGAGAGCGGGATGTCGAGCGGGAAGCGGTGCTTGAGCAGGAACTGATAGGTGGGCCCGATCAACAGAAGGACGATCGGATGACGGTAGAGGCGGTAGCGTAGCCTCCCCCACCACGAGAGCTCCAGGTACTCCTTGACGGTAAGGGTCTCGATGTCACCGAACGAACGGCGATCGAGGTCGCCGGAGCCGCCGTGGTGGATGGCGTGCGTCCTCTGCCAGTACCGATACGGCGTCAGGGTCACGACGCCGATCACCCGGCCCAGGACGTCATTCGCGAGGCGCGAGCCGAAGAACGAGCCGTGTCCGCAGTCGTGCTGGAAGATGAAGAGGCGCATCGACAGGCCCGCGGCCGGCAGCGCCAGCAGTAGCGTGACCCAGTACGGCCCCGCCAGGCTGCGGTACATCAGGTACCAGTTGAGTGCGAAGAGCAGCGCCGTGGTCGCGACCTGGTAGGTCGCCTTGCCGTTGTGGGCCTTCGTGTAGGGCGCCAGCAGGCGCTTCCAGTAGCGAGTCAGCTCGGGGGTCGAGATGTTCACCGCGCGGTCGTCCTCATGGCTGGGCATGGTAGCCGAACGGGCGGCGGATTGCAGTGCTTTCTTCCGCGACCTGCACCGGCCAAGCAGCCGTGAGCCCGCACGAACCCGCCGGGGCGGGCCTTCCGGGTCGATCCCGGAGTCGAGGCGCTCAGAGCTCCTGCTCCACCGGCAGCCACCGAATCAGGCCGGCCGCGAGACGAGCCCCGAGCGTTGCACCCGGCTCCCGACGGTGGACCGTCGATCCGTCGCCCGTCCAACAGATCAGTCCGCGCTCGTCCAGGGTGAGGCGGTGGCTGTTTTCCGGACTGAAGTCACGTTCCATCACCCGGTGCACCCTCTCGGCAAAGGCTTCACTCCGAACGAGCAGACCGATCTCGGAGTTCAACCGACGCGAGCGGGGGTCCATGTTGAACGAGCCGATGATCGTCGCCGCGCGATCGACGACGGCCGCCTTGGTGTGCAATCCGGCGCGGCTGCTCGAGGCCCACTCGCCTCCCCCGCGCAACAGCTCGCGCAGAGCCGCATCGGCGCGCAGCTCGTGGAGCTCGACGCCCGCTTTCAGGAGGCGTCGACGATACTTCGCATAGTGAGCGTGGACCGAGATGTGGTTGTTGGACATGAGCGAGTTGGTCAGCGCTCGGACCCGGACGCCCCTCGCCACCAGCTGCGCCATCCGCTCGATCCCCTCCGCGCTCGGGATCAGGTACGCCGAGTGAATCACCAGCTCGTCCCGAGCGTGCTCGGTGATGCGCCTCGCCAGTCCTACGAAGGCCGACTCGCTCCCGCCCTCGAACCGTCGCACGTCGTCGACGATCACCTCGGCGTCGGTCCAGATCATCCGCCCCCGGATCTCCTCGAGAACCTGCCGAACCTCCCTCAGGGAGACCGGGACGTCGTACGGAAGGTCCTCGGCGGCGTCGAGTTGGCCCTCGAGACGCGTGCGGAGCTCCTCGAGATCGGCGGCACCCGCGGTTCTGTCGCCCCGGAGCCTGTGGATCGGAACGGCGCCCGCGCTGTCCCAGTAGAGGTCGTAGGCGCGACAGGCCTGCTCGGCGGCATCGCCGACCGCCAGGACGTCGAGGTCCCGAAAGTTGAGGCGGCGATCGACGCCGAAGTAGTCGTCCCCGATGTTCCGGCCGCCCAGCACCGCGACCGCCCGGTCGGCGAGGAAGATCTTGTTGTGCATCCGGTGGTTGAGCTTCTTCTTCTGGATCAAGAACGCCAGCTTGCGACCGAGGGCGCGGACGCTGATCGGATTGAAGACCCGCACCTCGATCCTCGGATGAGCATCGAGCGCGGCGTAGTCTCCATCGCGACCGGTGTGGAAGATGTCGTCGATCAAGAGGCGCACCCGTACGCCACGGTCGGCCGCTTCGAGCGCACGGTGCAGTAGAAGACCGCCTGTCCTGTCGCTCTTCCAGAGGTAGTACTGGAGGTCGAGCGTCCGCTCGGCCAGGGAGGCGAAGCTCAGGCGGCTGCACAGGGCGGTGCCCGGCTCGTCGAGCAGGAAGACCCCCGAAGGAGCGTCCTCACCGGCTCCACGCGCCTCGAAGAGACGCCTCAGAGCCGGAGCTGCCGGTGGACGCTGCTCACCCTGTTGCATGGCCAGGGTGGATTCTAGCCACGGACGCCGGGTCAGTTGTCGACCGCTCTACCGAGCGATCGCGCACGCGACCTGTAACGACTACGCCGAGTGCGTGTCTTCTACGGAAGCAGCCTCTCTATCGGAACAAATGCGAGAGCTCGCCGTAAACCCAATCGAGCCTCTTCGCGTCCAACCCTGCAAAGCTGCGTTTTCTGCTCCGGGCCGGGAATGATCTTCAATACCCCGATCTTCTACCTCTTCTTCGTCGTGTTCGTCGCCCTCTACGGGCTGGCGCTACTGCGAAGGAGGCCGCGCGTCTACCTGATCGTCGTCGCCAGCCTGGTCTTCTACGGCACCTGGAACTACCGCTTCATCCCGCTGCTCGTCTTCAGCGCGGTCGCCGACTACTTCATCGCGCAGCGCATCGCGGCCTCGGCGGACCAAAGCGCGCGAAAGGCCTGGGTCACGCTCTCGATCGCCATCAATCTCGGCATCCTCGGTCTCTTCAAGTACGCCGACTTCGTTCTCGAATCGGTCGCCGACTTCCTCGGTCTCTTCGGGGTCCAGGCCGATCTGCCGACCCTCGGCTTCATCCTGCCGGTCGGCATCTCGTTCTACACCTTCCAGAGCCTCTCCTACACGATCGACGTCTACCGCGGCGACATGGAACCACGCAAAGGCCTCGCGGAATTCACGGCGGCGCTCTCCTTCTTCCCGCAGCTGGTCGCCGGGCCGATCCTGCGAGCGCGCCAGATCCTGCCGCAGATGCACGATCTCCCGATCCCGAACTGGGAGGCCTTCAAGCGGGGTCTGCTCCTGGTGACCTCGGGAATCCTCAAGAAGACCGCCGCGGACCTTCTGGCGATACCGGTGGCGCGTGCATTCGACTCGCCGGAGCCGGTCAGCCTGCTGGAGACGTGGACCGGCGTCCTCGCCTTCGCCGGACAGATCTACGGCGATTTCGCCGGCTACACGGACATGGCGATCGGGCTCGCCCTGATGCTCGGGTTCAAGATCCCGCAGAACTTCAACCTGCCCTACTTCGCGGTCTCGCCGGTCGACTTCTGGCGCCGCTGGCACACGTCGCTCTCGACCTGGTTGCGCGACTACCTCTACTTCTCGCTCGGCGGCAATCGCAACAACCGGCGGTTCCGCAACGTCATGATCACCATGCTCCTGGGCGGCCTCTGGCACGGCGCCGCCTGGACCTTCGTCCTCTGGGGCGCCTTTCACGGGATCCTGATCTCGGCCAGCCACGCACTCGCGAAGGTGAAGGCCTTCGCGGCGTTCCACACCCAGCCGAGCCGTTGGATCACCCTCCTCAAGTGGGCGTTCACGTTCTACCTGGTCAACATCGGTTGGGTGTTCTTCCGTGCCCAGGATCTGGGCTCGGCGACGTCGCTACTCGCCGCCATGCACGGGTTGAGTGGCGCCCTGCCGGATCCCCGCTCGACCTCGGCGACCATCTCGCTGCTGACGATCGCGGTCGTCGTCCTCATGCACGTGATGGATCGTGGCGTCATCCGCTCCGGCGACAAGCTGATCCGGAACCGTTGGCTGTTCTGGATCCTCATGATTCTCGGCCAAACTCTCTGTCTCATGGTCGGAGAGCCCAGTGATGAGTTCATCTACTTCCAGTTCTAGGGCGATCTACCTGAAGATCCTGGCCGTCCTCGTCGGCGGCATGGCGGTCTGCTATGGCCTCGTCCGAATCTTCACCGCGCTCAACGACGCCAGTGCCGAAACGGTTCTCGGCCGCGCCATGGAGGTCCGAGCGGCGCTGCCACGGATCACGGCCGAGGAGCGAGATCTGGTCATGGCCTTCGGCTCCTCCATGACGCGAGCCGGCTTCTCGGCACGCAAGTTCGACCAGTGGCTCGAGGAGGACGGCGTAGAGGTCAAGTCGTTCAACATCGGCATCGGCGGTCTGAACCCCTTCTTCCAGGACTACCTCGCCCGGCGGATCCGCGAGGGGTTCGAGGAGAACGATCGGCGCCTCAAGCTGGCGATGATCGAGTTCGTGCCCTTCCAGCTGACCCAGGCCCGCTGGAACGGGGCCAAGCCGGCGGTCGACTCGTTCCTGACCATGCTCGCCTCACCCAGGGAGCTGTGGGAGATCGCCCTCGACGACCCGACGCGCGGGTTGCGGCTACTCAACATCCACTATCTTAGGAACGACATCTCGGCCGAGATCACCACCTGGTACTTCGGGCAGTTTCTCGAGACGCCGTTTCCGGTGAGCGAGATGGCGGAAGACGAGGAGAACGAGAAGCTCGTCGACGAGCTCGGCGACAAGCTCAACGAGAAGTTCGAGGAGGAGTACCCGGACTACGTGCCGTCGAACTTCAACTACGACTGGCAGGGTGCGGGGACCATCCCCGACGAGCGCTCGCAGGAGACGCTCGATATCTTCGTCGACTACTACAACGCCGTGCGCCACCCACGTCGACTGGAGAACGACAAGCTGAGGCGTGTCGGCTGCTGCGACATCGAGGAGCTCCACTTCGAGGAGCTTTTGGTCGACTCGTTCATCGAGATCGTGCGTACCTTTCAGCGGTTCTCCGATCACACCGAGGTCGTCCTCTACCCGCGCAACACCGACTGGATCCACTACTCCCCGGAGGCGGAGGGGCGCATGAGGGCGGTGCTCGATCGCATTCGGGACGAGACCGGAGTCACGATTCGCGACTACCAAGTGGTCGAGGGCATCGGTCCCGAGAACTTCAGCGACACGACGCATCTGTCTCGCTACGGCGGCGACGTGCCGTTCACCCGCATCCTCGCCGCCGACTACCTGCCGATACTCCGAGAGCTGACGCGCTAGCGCCTACTCGTAGAACGTCAGATAGCGACCTACCGGCGGTGCGACCAGCCGCCGCGACCCACCCGTCGGCCACGTCACCAGGATCTCGTCGACCGAGGATTCCGCCAGCCCGAAGCGGACGCGACGATCGGACGACGACTGGTAGCTGTCGCCGGCGATCACCCACCGGGCCTGGCGCTTACCGGAGCTCGACGCGATCACCTCGGCACCGACCGCCTCGCTATTGATCCCCGCGCCCTGGAGTCGCGCGCCGAGCCAGTGGCCGCTGGCACCGTTCTTCAGGAGTCGGACCGGTCCATCGCGTTCCTGGACCACCAGATCGGGATCTCCGTCGTTGTCGTAGTCGCCACCGGTAGCGCCACGGGCGACCGTCGGAAGGGCGTCGAGCAGGCCACAGACGACCCGCGAAAAGCCGCCGCTGCCATCGCCGGCAAACAGGAGGTCGACCTGCTCGAAGGTCACGTTCTCACGTGCCGGCTCCTCGAAGATGTGACCGTTGGCGACGTAGAGATCGTGATCGCCATCCAGGTCCAGGTCCTCGGCGACGAGACCGAAGGCGAGGTAGTTGAGCGACGGCGCGCCGAAGCCACTCGGCGCGGAGACGTCCGAGAAGATGAGCCCCCCCAGGTTCTCGTAGAGAGTGTTGGTCTCGACGTCGAAGTTGGTGACCGCGAGATCGGGGTCGAGATCCCCGTCCTTGTCGAAGACGGTGACGCCCATCCCGGCCTCGGGCCGTCCGTTGGCGTTGACCGCCACGCCCGAGAGCAGCGACGAGTCGACGAACGTTCCGTCACCCTGGTTGTGAAAGAGCAGATTCAGGGTCAGATCGTTGGCGACGTAGATCTCCGGGGCTCGGTCGCCATCGAGATCGATGAACAGCACCCCCAAACCCCGACCGTCCGCGGGGGCGATTCCGGAGACCTCCGTCTCGTCGGCGAAGCGGCCGCCGCCGAGGTTGCGGAAGAAGTGATCTCCCTGCCCTTCGAAGAGCGCCGGACCGCAGTATTTGCGCACCCCGGAGTCGACGTCGCCGCAGAAGACCGGCTGCTCGGGATCGTAGACGAGATATCGGGTCACGTAGAGATCGAGATCGCCGTCGGCGTCGGCATCGCCGAAAGCCGCGGACGAGCTCCACCCGCCGAGGCCCAGCCCCGACTGCGAGGTGGCGTCGACGAAGGTGCCGTCCGCCTGGTTCAGAAGGAGCTGGTCGGCGCCGTAGTTGGTGAGGTAGAGGTCGGTGTCGCCGTCACCATCCACGTCGGCGGCCACCACCCCCTGGCCGTAGGTGTTCGGGGGTGCTGCCGGGGTCGGCCACTCCTCGTAGGTCCCGTCGCCCAGGTTTCGGAAGAGCCGGTCTCTCTTCACCGCGGAGGAAGGGGCCGGGAAGGGGCCCGACTGGACGAGATAGAGGTCCAACCAGCCATCCTGGTCGAAGTCGAGCCAGGCCACACCCGCCCCCATCGGCTCGGTGACGTGCTTCTCGCCGGCCGCACCCGACGAGTGCACGAAATCGAGGCCCGCGGCCTCGGCATGCTCCGAGAGGACGAACGACGCGCACTCCCCGGCTTCGGAGGCGGCGAGCGCCCCGGCCCAGAGGACGGCCAGCAGGCTCATCGCGAGCAGCCGCCTCAAGAGCCGGCCCCGTCCAACCGCGCCTCGTTGAGCTGCGTACGCAGATCCGTCCGGTCCGGAGCCATCGCCACGGCCCTGGACAGCACCCGGATCGCCTCTTCGCTGCGACCGGCCGCCTCGAGCGCCCGCGCCAGGGTCGCCAGCACGTCCGGCGACGGCGGCAGCTCCTCGAGGTATTCGATCGCCGCGTCGACTGCACCCTTCTGCAGGAGATCTCGGCCGTAGTCGATCCGCGCCTTCTCCAGGTCCTGCTCGAGCGTTCGCTGCTGGTCGCGATCGAGCAGCGCCTGGTAGGTCTCGAACTCCCGCCTGGCGCTCTCCACGTCCCCGGATCTCTGCAAGGACATGGCCAGGCCGTAGCGGGCCTCGTAGTGCTCGGGCAGGAGCTCTACCGCCCGCCGGTACGCGGCCACGGTTGCCTCGAGGTCGCCTCGCCCCTGGAGAGAGCGCGCCAGATCGAGCTGCGCCTCGGCATATGTGGGCGCCTTCGAGACGCTCTCCCGCAGAAGGGCGACCGCCTCGTCGTACCTGCCCTGCCAGAGCATCAGCCGGCCGAGCTGGGTCAGCATCTGCACCGGTCGGCTCCCTCCCGTGAGAGCCTGCCGAAAGATCTCCTCGGACCGTTCGTACCTGCCGTTCTCCCAGAGCGCAGAGCCCAGGTAGAAGAGGCTCCGTTGAGAGACGTCGCCCAGCTCGATGGCCCTTTCCAGCACCGGCTCGGCGGCCACGTACTGACGGTTGAAGATCCTCGCCTGGCCCAGGTCCGCGAGAATCCGCCGGTCGTCCGGCTGCAGTTGCGAGGCGGCCTCGAGAACCGCGACCGCCTGCTCGTAGGCCCCGACGTCGACCCAATGGCCGCCGATGTCGAGGAGGTGCGCCACCGCCTCGGCGACGCGGCCCTGCCCGGCGACGACCTGCGCCAGGCCGAGATGCGCGGCCAACGTGGCCGGATCGCCGCTCACCTCGCGCCGCAGCTCCGCCTCGCTCTCGGCAGGTGTCTGGGCCGCGCTCATCGAGGCGAGCACTGCCAACGCCGCGGCTGCGACCACCCCGCGGAACGAAGATTCGACGCCTCCGGGCATACCCGTTTAGTCTAGCCTCGCCTCTCGAAGTTCCGGTACTCCGCTATCATCTTTGTGATGAGCGTCCGGGCTCTCCTGCTCTGCCTAGGCGTGGTCGGCTTCGGGCTCTCGCCGGTGGCCGCCCAGCCGTCACCCGAGGTCACCCGGGCCGAGTTCGAAGCGGTCTGTCGACGGCTCAATGCCGGCGACAATCCCTTCTTCGGCGCCGCGATCGTCACCGATCTGCGGCAGCAGCTGGCGAGCGGCACGCTCGATACTGCCACCGAGATCACTACCCGGCTGCGCCTCGGGGTCGAGCTGGTGCGACTCGGGCGCGTCGAGGAGGCGCTCGAGGTGGCCACCGCCGCCGGCGGCAGCGCGGACGCCTCGCGAACCGCGTCGCGGCTGCTGTTGATGGCGATCGGCCACCTGCAGCTCGCCGAGGAGCAGAACTGCGTCGGCTTGCACACCTCGGACAGCTGCATCCTGCCCATCCGCCCGGGAGCGGTCCATCGGCTTCCCGAGGAGAGCCGCAAAGCCGGCGACCTCTACCTCCAGTACCTCGAGGCCAACCCCGACGACCTCCATCGAATGTGGCTGCTCAATCTGTCGCGGATGATCTCGGGCGACTACCCCGAAGGGGTGCCGGAGCGGTTCCGCCTCCCTGCGGAGAGCCTCGAGGGGGCGCCGATGGAGCGCTGGGTCGACATCGCGATGCCCCTCGGAGTCAACGCCTTCGACCTCGGCGGTGGAGCCATCGCCGACGACTTCGACGGCGACGGTCTGATCGACATCATCGCCTCGACCTGGCATCCGTGCGAGCCGATGAAGGCCTACCGCAACGACGGCCAGGGCGGATTCGAGGACGTCTCCGACGCCTGGGGTTTGCACGGCCAGCTCGGGGGCCTCAATATCGTCCATGCCGACTACGACAACGACGGAGCGCTCGATCTGCTCGTGCTACGCGGCGCCTGGATGGGGGCCGACGGCAAGATCCGGAACTCGCTGCTTCGTAACGACATCGGCGGCGAGAGTGGACGCTTCGTGGACGTCACCGTGCAGGCCGGAATCGCCTATCCCTCCTACCCCACCCAGACGGCGGCGTGGGCGGACTTCGACGGCGATGGCGATCTCGATCTCTACATCGGCAACGAGGGCAGCCAGTCGACCCTCATGACCTTCGGAAGCACCGGCAACCCCTATCCGTCGCAGCTCTTCCGCAACAACGGCAACGGCACCTTCTCGGACGTCGCGCGGACGGCGGGGGTGACCAACTTCCGCTTCACCAAGGGCGTCGCCTGGGGCGACTTCGACGACGACGACGATCCGGACCTCTACGTGTCGAACTTCGGTGAGAACCGCCTCTATCGCAACAACGGCGACTCGACGTTCACCGACGTGGCCGTCGAAGTGGGCGTCGTCGAGCCGAGCCGCGCGAGCTTCGCGAGCTGGTTCTTCGATTGGGACAACGACGGCGATCTCGATCTCTTCGTAGCCGACTACAGTGCGCCCATGGAAGAGGTGACGGCGTCGTTCTTCGGACGCCAGGCCCCGAGCGGCCAGCCGCTCCTTTACCGGAACGACGGCGGCCGCTTCACGGCGCTCTCGACCGAGATCGGACTCGTACGACCGGAGCTGCCGATGGGAGCCAATTACGGCGACCTCGACAACGACGGCTTCCCCGACGTCTACCTCGGCACCGGGATCCCGAACTTCGACGCGCTGATGCCGAACGCGATGTACCGAAACCGGAACGGCGAGCGGTTCGACGACGTCACCTTCTCGGGTGGCTTCGGACACCTGCAGAAGGGGCACGGGATCGCCTTCGCCGATCTCGACAACGACGGCGACCAGGACCTCTATCAGCAGCTCGGCGGCGCCTACCCTTTCGACGCCTTCGGCAACGTCCTGTTCGAGAACCCGGGGGGCGAGAGCTCGTGGATCGTCCTGCGCCTGGTCGGTCGCGAAGCGAACCGATTTGCAGTCGGCGGCCGTATCGAGGTTCGGACCACTTCGAAGGAGGGCGCACGGAGCTATCACTCTCTGGTTTCCAGCGGTGGCTCGTTCGGGGGCTCGAGCCTCCAGCAGGAGCTCGGACTCGGCCCGGCCGAGAGCATCGAGTCGATCGAGATCCGGTGGCCCGGCAGCGGCCTGCGGCAGACCTTCCCGGGCCCGATCGAGCTCGGTCGCTACTACGAGGTCACCGAGGGGGTCGGCGAGCTGAAGCCTCTCGAGGCGCCTCGTTTCCGGCTCGCGCCGAACCGCTAGAGCACCAGGACGGATTGGTAGACTACGAAGGTGTCGAAGCGGCTCTCGAACGCCCTGATCGCCCTCTGCCTGTCCACCCTTGCGGCGGACCCGAGCGGCGCATTGCAGTCCGAGTCGGAGAGCGCGGCAGAGCCCGCCTACTACATCTCCGAGTTCACCGACATCATCCAGGATTGGAAGCCCGAGGAAGAGACCGACACCGACCCGAGAATCGACCAGGGGATGGTCATCTGGGAGGTGACGCTCTTCCCGGACCAGGTCGAGCCGACCCCCGAGCAGCAGCTGGCGGCCGACGACCTGCGGGCGAGGGCGTTCGAGGCCGTGCGCAAGAAGGGCTGGCAGGACTTCGGCAAGATGGCCGAAGAGGGCTGGGAGCTCCTCTTCTCCGACGACGTTCACTACTTCAAGCGCGAGCACATCGTCGACGACCGGGTGCTCGACCCCGAGTATCCGGAGTTCCTCATCTACTACGACACCCCGACCGGCAAGCGACTCGCGGGGATCATGTTCCTGGTCTCCGAGATGGAACAGCGGGGCCCGCAGATCGGCGGTCCCCTGACCCTGTGGCACTACCACGTGTGGAATCGGCTGGTCTGCCTCTGGCAGGGGCGCCTGATCGTCTCGATGGCCGACGACGAGGGCCGCTGCCGCGAGGACGAGGAGCCGGCCGACCGTAGCCTCGAGATGCTGCACCTCTGGCTCTTCGACCATCCACTGGGCAACTTCGCGACCAGCATGGACCTGCAGCCGCACCAGATCAAACAACTCGAAAAGATGGAGTGGTAGCCGTCCGCGACCCGCGGCCGCCGAGGAGTCCTCACGCATGAATCGAACCGGAAGAACATTACGAATCGCGCTACTGACGGGCGCCCTCTGCTCCACCCTCGCACCGACGGCCTACGGCCAGGAGGAGGGCGCGGCGGTCACCGTCGTCCAGCAGCCGGAGACCGACGTCGGCGTCCAGACCCTCGAGAACCGGCGCAAGGCTCAGCTGGGAACCGTCGATCGGTTCGAGGTCGTGCACGACTTCAAGTTCACCGATCGAGTCGCCGAGAGCGGCATCACCTTCGAGAACGAAGTCACGATGGACGGCAAGCGCGACTACAAGGGCGTCCACTACGACCACGGCAACGGTCTCGCGGTTGCGGACGTAGACGGGGACGGGCTGCTCGACGTCTACTTCCAGACCCAGATCGGCAGCAACGAGCTCTGGCGCAATCTGGGCCAGGGCCGGTTCGAGAACATCACCGAGAAGGCCGGCGTCGGCCTCGCCGACAAGATCGGGGTCACCGCCTCGTTCGCCGACCTCGACAACGACGGCGACCCGGACCTCTACGCCACCACGGTCAAGATGGGCAACCACCTGTTCGAGAACCTCGGCGACGGCCGCTTCCGCGACGTCACCGAGCAATCCGGCCTCGGCTACGTCGGCCACTCGTCGGGCGTGACCTTCTTCGACTACGACAACGACGGTCTACTCGACTGCTTCCTGAGCAACGTCGGCACCTACACCACCGACGCCCAGGGCGCCGGCGGTTACTACATCGGGGTCGAGGACGGCTTCCAGGGACACCTGCACCCCGACCGGACCGAAGCGAGCGTCCTTTACCGCAATCTCGGCGGCCTGAGGTTCGAGGACGCATCGAAGAAGACGGGATTGGTCGACACCGGCTGGACCGGCGACGCGACGATCGCGGACTTCAATCTCGACGGCCGGCCCGACCTCTACGTCGGCAACATGCAGGGCGACGACCACTTCTGGGAGAACGTCGATGGCAAGACGTTCATCGAGAGGGGCTCGGAGCTCTTTCCGTCGACGCCCTGGGGGACGATGGGGCTCAAGGTCTTCGACTTCGACAACGACGGCGATATGGACCTGATCCTCTCCGACATGCACTCCGACATGAGCGTCGAGGTGGGGCCGTTCGAAGAGAAGTTCAAGTCCGACATCCAGTACCCGGACTGGTACCTGCAGGGCAAGGACAACAACATCTTCGGCAACGCGCTCTATCGCAATGACGGCGACCTGAAGTTCGTCGAGGTCTCGGACCAGATGGGCACCGAGAACTACTGGCCCTGGGGACTCTCGACCGGCGACATCAACGCCGACGGCTGGGAAGACGTCTTCATCGCGTCGAGCATGAACTTCCCCTGGCGCTACGGCGTCAACTCGATGCTCCTGAACAACGCCGGCAAGGGCTTTCTCGACGCCGAGTTCATCTTGGGCATCGAGCCGCGTAAGGGCGGCGAGACGCACAAGGACTGGGACTACCTGCGCTGCTCGGGCGAGGACAAGGATCACGAGTTCTGCGAGGAAAAGGAGGGCGACTACCAGGTGCGTGGCACGCTCGGCACCCGCGCCTCGGTGATCGCCGACATCGACCGCGACGGGGATCTCGACATCGTCACCGGTGAGTACAACTCCGAGCCGCAGATCTTTCTCAGCGACCTGGCCGACGGCCGCGAGATCCACTGGCTCGAGGTGCGGCTGGTCGGCGGGCGCTCGAATCGCGACGGCCTCGGCGCGACGGTAACGGTCACCGCGGGCGATCGGAGCTGGGCGAAGCTGCACGACGGCAAGTCGGGCTATCTGTCGCAGAGCTCGATGCCCCTCTACTTCGGGCTGGGGGGCGCGAAGCAGGCGGATCGGATCGAGGTGCGCTGGCCGTCCGGGGAGGTCCAGACCGTCACCGAGGGCATCCCGGCGAACGGCTCGATCGAGATCGAAGAGCCGGCGGGCTAGCTCGCCCCGGCGACCAGCAGTCGCTGGAGGCAGCGCAGGTGGCGGACGCCGTCCCAGGCATTGCCGTCGGAGAGCTTGAAGCGGCCGTGGCAGGTCGGGCACTGGACCCACCCGGAGTCGTCGACCTCCGCCGGCTCGGGCTCGGGCTCCTGGAGGACGACCCGCGGCGGCCTCGACAGGGTCTCCTCCATCCAGCCGCGGTGGCTCTCGGGGCCGCCGTGGCCCGCGGCCATGAGCAGATCTCGCCAGTCCGCGGCGGCCAGCTCGAACGCGACATCGACGAAAGCGGGTTGGGGATTCTCCACCACGAAGCGCAAGATCGACGCCCGGATCCGCTCGAATAGAAGAGGATCGTCCCTCGACTCGAGCTCGCTCTCGAGGCGGTGGCGAAGCTGAGACCGCTGCGTCGCGTCCGCAAAGCAGGCTTCGAGCAGCTCGTCTATCTCTCCGATCAACGTCGACCTCCGTCTGCGGCTTCCAGCCTACGCGCTCAGGCGCGCCCGCTCCGTGAAAGAGGTCACGACCCTCGAACTCCGACCGGCGATGCAACAAAACGAAACGTGGGGCGTCCCAGATGCGTAGGGGCTAGCAGGTGACCCCCAAGGAGACCTCGTGATGACGGATTCGGAGATTCGCACGTCGAGTGAGCGCCAGCCCCTGAGGCTGTGGCCGGGGGTGGCGGCAGCCATCCTCTTGTGGCTGGTCTGGTACGTCCTGCCGTTCCTCTCGGCCGAAGTCGTGGTGGGCTACGCCTCCGTCCTCGGGGCGGCGG
Organism: Phenganax marumi; assembly: GCA_025400095.1. NCBI lineage: Eukaryota > Metazoa > Cnidaria > Anthozoa > Malacalcyonacea > Clavulariidae > Phenganax > Phenganax marumi. The sequence continues at coordinate 11,146 of JAODVM010144409.1, read as the reverse complement.
TCTTGGGCCTGGTGATCGCCCTCTGGTGGCTCTTCTTCAGTCGCGCAGCCTGGGTCGAACGACTGGGAGCGGTGGCGCTGGCGGTCGCCGCCGGCTGGGTCTCGACCTTCTTCATCGACGAGTCGGTGGCTACCGCCGGCCGGGGGATGATGTACCTCTTCTATCTCATCCCGACGATGGCCCTCGCCTTCGTCGTCTGGGCGGCCGCGACGCGCAATCTCTCGGATGGCTTCCGGCGCGTGACGATGGTCGCGTCGATCCTGGCGGTCGCCGTGGGCTGGACACTCGTCCGATTCGAGGGCGTCCACGCGACCGGCGCACACTTCGGATTCCGCCTCGCAGCGACCGACGAGGAGCGGTTGGTCGAACAGGCGGGCGACGACCCGGTTCCGGCCGCGATCGGCGGAGCGACCACTACGACGGCCGAATGGCCGGGCTTCCGAGGTCCGCGCAGGGACGGCGCCGTCGACGCGGTGCGCATCGCCACCGACTGGAAGGGGTCGCCTCCGGTAGAGATCTGGCGCAAGCCCGTGGGCCCGGCCTGGTCCTCCTTCGCGGTTCACGGCGATCGCATCTTCACCCAGGAGCAGCGAGGGGAGGACGAGGTGGTGTCGTGCTACGACCTGGAGACCGGTGAGCCGATCTGGCTGCATCGCGACCGGGCGCGCTTCTGGGAGGCGAACGGCGGCGCCGGCCCCCGCGGCACCCCGACGCTCTACGAGGGAGGCGTCTACACATTCGGTGGCACCGGCATCGTCAACGCTCTCGACGCCGGCGACGGCTCCGTCATCTGGTCCCGCAACGCCGGCGAAGACACCGGGGTCGAGGTCCCCTACTGGGGCTTCTCCGCCTCGCCGCTCGTCCTCGGGGAGGTCGTGATCGTCGCCGCCGAGCGGCAGCTCGTCGGCTACGACCGCACAACGGGCGAGATCCTCTGGAAGGGGCCCTCCGGCGGCGCCAGCCACAGCTCGCCGCACCTCGTGAACGTCGACGGCGTCACCCAGGTGGTCCATCTGCACGGAGACGGCGCCGTCGGCGTCGATCCCGCGGACGGTACCGTCCTCTGGCAGCACGAGTTCGACGGCTACCCGATCGCACAGCCGGCCAGGACCGCGGACGGCGATCTGCTGATCAACGGCGGTCAGAGCGGCGGCATCCGCCGCCTGAGTCTCAGCAACGGGACCGGCCTCTGGGCCGTCGAAGAACGCTGGACCTCGATGGGGCTCAAGCCCTACTTCAACGACTTCGTCGTCCACGGCGGGCACGCCTACGGCTTCGACGGCAGCATCATCTCGGTCATCGATCTCGCGACCGGTGAGCGCAAGTGGAAGGGCGGCCGCTACGGCCAGGGCCAGCTCGTGCTCCTGCCCGAGCAGGACGCGCTTCTCGTGCTCTCCGAGAAGGGCGAGATCGCCCTGGTCGAGGCCAAGCCCGATGGGTTCAAGCAGCTCGCCAAGGTGCCGGCGATCGACGGCAAGACCTGGAACCACCCGGTCGTGGTCGGCGATCTGCTCCTGGTGCGCAACGATCGCGAGATGGCGGCGTTCAGGTTGGCCCAGGCCTCCGGCTAGTGGCCGGGCGTGCCGTTCTGCCGTTCGCAGCCTCTTGACAGCGGGGCTCTACCGCCTCGGCTATCGTAGCTGCGAGGAGGACCGATGCAGTCGAGGGGAGTCAGATTCGAGAGCGTGCGACCGCGCGCCGAGGGCTACCTCGCCCTCCTCGAGACCACCGGATGGAACGAGCTGTACGGGGTCGATCTCGAACGGGCCGAATGGATTCTCGAGCACACGACCAGATGCGTCAGTGCCTACATCGACGACGAGCTCGTGGGTTTCGCGCGCTCACTGTCGGACCGAGCGCTCTATGCCGTCGTCTTCGACGTCATCGTCGCCCCCGATCTTCAGAGGCAGGGCATCGGCGCCGAGCTCGTTCGGCGGCTCATCGCCTGGCTCGACGGCGAGGGCGTTCGCGACATCCTCCTCTTCGCTGCCTCGGATACCGCCGGCTTCTACGAGCGGTTCGGCTTCCGGAGACGGCCGGAAGACGCTCCAGGAATGCTGCGTCGACGGAAGTGAAGCCAATCGCAGGTTGCCGTCGATCGAGGCCATCGGAAGCCCTCCGGTAACGCGCCACCCAACCTTCTCGCCCATTCGATGGTAGTTTCATCGAGAAGTCATTCAGTGAGGAGGCGCTATGGCCCAACTTGTGCGTGGACGCTCGAGTGGCTACCGCGTGGTCGCGCGACTGGTTCTGGTCTCGATCTGGACCCTGTCGTTGGCCGGGTGTGTGCTGCTGTTCACCGGTGAGCTCGGACAGCACCTGGAGCTCGCCTTCACGATTCAGCGAGCCGTCGAAGCCGGCGCCCAGGAGATGGTTCACACGACCGCCTTCCCCGGGCAGGTCAAGCTCAAGAAGCGCTGGTTCCGCCTCGCCGGCAGGCTGACACCGCCCGACGGCGAGCAACTCCCCGACCGCATCGCGGTCGAGGCCGAGTCGTCCGATCTCACGACCGAGCGATCCCTCCAGAAGATCAAGCTGACGCTGAAGATCGGAAACGACGGCTCCTTCAAAGGGATCCAGAAGTTCAAGAAGGACCTCGACGCCGACTCGATGCTGGTGATCGTCGTGGAGCCCCAATCGAACGCCGTCCCGGCCGGCACCACGGTGGAGCTCTGTTTCGACATCGTCAAGTCGAAGAAGGAGGCCAACCAGCTGCCGCCGTGTGTGGCGTCCGTCAGCTTCGCCCAGATCCAGGAGGACATCTTTTCCCGCAGCTGTGCGTTCTCGGCCTGCCACGGCGGCAGCCCGCCTCCGGCCGGCCTGGATCTGACGGACGGCAACAGCTACGCGTCCCTGGTCAACGTGCCCTCGATGCAGCAACCGGATCTCGACCGTGTCGAGCCGGGCGACTCCGAGGCGAGCTACATCATCCGTAAGCTTCGAGGAGGGCCTAACATCAACGGTCAACCCATGCCGCCGCCTCCGGGGGACCGGGTGCCCGACGCGCTGATCGACAACCTCGCCGCCTGGATCGATGCCGGCGCACCCGACAACTGACCGGTCTCCGGTTTCTTCTTGGGGTAGCTCGGTGTCTAACAGAGTGTCCACGCACTCTGTGAGGAGGTCGAGATGACGATGTTGGGTCTAGTCTTCTGGTTGCTCATCGGTCCGGGACTCGAATCGGAGCCTCACCGCCCTCCGGATCCGGCTCGCCTCGCCGGCCTCGGCGATCCGTGCCTCGAGGCTCGACGAATCGCGGCCCAGGGCCCCTGTCTGCGGCCCGAGGACTGCGGAGCGCTACGCAGTTGGAAGCGCCTCTTCGGCCTGCCGCGAACCGGGCCGCTCGACCCACAAGAGGTGGACCGAACGGACACCCACCACCGCACGGCGACCTACCTCTGCCTGGCCGAGAAGGCGGATCGGCGGTGACCCCGAGGCTAGGGTGACGTAGCCGCGGCGACGGCCGCCCGCGCCGACTCGAGCCCGGCGACCGTGGCATCGGCGGCCTGCCAGATCTCGGCCAGCTCACGGTAGGCGTCGTCCGCACTCGCGACGTCCCCGGTTCGCTCTGAAGCTCGCGCCAGCCCGAGAAGCGCCGTGGTTCGGCGAGGCGTCCTCTCGAGCTGAGCCCTGAAGGCACCCGCCGCCTCCTCGACGCGCCCGTGCTCGAGAAGAAGCTCGGCGAGCAGCTCCCGTGACGGCTTGACGACCGGCGGTGGACCGACGCTGAAGGGCATCGCCGCCTCTGCCTCGGCGGCTTCGACGAGAGTCGCGATCGCCCGCTCGGTCTCTCCGGCGACCTCGAGGAGTCGTGCGTCGAGCTCCTGCACCAGGATGGCCCCGACCTCATCGTCGCCGGGGGTAGGCTCGGTCGACGGCGTCGCCGCCACCTCGGCACGGAGAGCACGCGCCTGTTCGATCTCGCCTCGCTCGAGCGCCGCCCAGGCCGAGGTGAAGAGGTACTCACGCCGGCCTCGCCCGTCCCCCGCCTGCGGGTCGACGGTCCAGCGCTCCGCCGCACTCCAGTCCCCCGTATCCAGCACGTAGCGCGCTCTCATCCTGGCGAAGTGCCACCCCGTGTAGCCATCGAGGCCGTCCTCGAACGAAAGGCGGCATCGATCCAGCACACCGGCGGCGTCCTCGTGACGCCCGGCCTGGAGATGACCGTAGAGCTCCCAGTACGGGTAGTGACCACACTCGCGGGGCGGCTGGTCACGCCGGGCCCTGCTCGCGTTCTGGACCCGGCGAGCGATGGCGTTGGCCTCGATGACACCGTCCCACGCTCCGGTGGCGACGAAGATGTGGGACGCCATGTGCTGCGCGTGCGCCGCCGCCGGCGCGATCTTCGCGTACCGCACCGCCATCGGCAGACCGAGGGGAGCGTGGATCGGATCGTCCCAGGAATGAATGAGGTAGTGGGCGGCACCGGGATGGTCCGTGTTGATCGCCCAGACCGCCTGTGCGACCGCGGCCGCTCGCATGTAGATGGCGAAGTCGCGCCCTTCGTGAGCCGTGCCGAGGATCGACAGGGCGTAGAAGGTGGTCGCCTCGTGGTCTTCCGGAAAGGCCTGGTGCAACCGCCTCATCGCATCGCGGTAGAGGAGGTCGCGCTCTTCCTTGCTCTTCCCCCGGGCCTCCGGGGTGTTCCCATAGAGCGTCTCGACCGCTCGCAGGTAGCCCCTCTCGCGCGGGGTCGGAGCCTTCGCCTGTCGCGCCTCGACCGTGGCGCCAAGCTGGTCGAGGACGGCCTGCGCGGCGTCGACGTCCTGCCGCTCCCAGAGCGAGTGATTGTGGGTCATCGCCTCGCCCCAGTAGGCGAGGGCGAAATCGGGGTCGATCTCCCGCGCTCGCCGGAACGCGTCCGCGGCGTCCTCGTACTCGAAATTGTGGAGATAGAGGACGCCCTCGACGAAGTCCTTCTGGGCCTCAGCGCCGCCCGAGTTCGGGAAATCGATGCGCCCCAGGAGCTGCGCACTGGCGCTCGGCGATAGAGCCACGAGGGCTCCAACTGTGATGGCGGCTAGCGATCGAAGCTGTACGGACATGGGGCCCTCCTCACGATGGCGTCTCACAGGGTTGGACTGCCGCGAGGGGGCGTCTGTTACCGAGAGGCGGCGCTCGCCTGGGTCTCCTCCACCTGCAGGAGCCAGCGCATCCCGTCACGGAACGACGCGGGTGCCGCGGAGAAGTGTCCGTGACCCGGAAGGCTCGTCGTCCGGAGCTGCCATCGGTCGCGATCTCGGCCGGCCCAGTGCTCCATCCAACGCAGCGCCGGTACTCGGAACCGCTCCTCGTCGTGCTCGGCGCTGGCGACGAAGACCCTCGGGCGACGTACCCCGGGCGCGACCTCGGGCGCCTCGAGAAAGAAGTCGAGATTCCGATGGAGCGCCGGGTTGCTGGCGATGTGACCCCAGAAGAGGCCGGGGTCGGTGAGCGCGGTGAAGAGCACGAACTGGCCACCCAGCGACTGACCGAAGACGATCCTCCGGGCAGGATCGGACGGATAGTTCTCCTCGATCAGGGGTTGGAGCTCCTCGCGCAACATCCGCTGGTACGCCGCCGCCCCCCCGTAGTACTCGCGATCCGCCGCCGGTGCGGTGAAGTCGGTTCCCCGCAGGTTCCCCTTCTCGTAGTCGACGGTGCCATAGCTGATCCCGACGACGATCACATCGGGCACCTCGTCGGCCAGATTCAGGTATCGCGTGTACGCCGCCAGCAGGGGAAACGTGATGCCTCCATCGAGCAGATAGACCGTCGGGTAAACCCGATCAGCCGCGCGATCCCCCTCCGCGCTCGTCCTGGGCAGCTGGACGTAGATGTGGAAGGGCCGCTCCAGCCCCTCCGACCTCAGCAGGTGGTACCCGACGTCGCCGAGCCCCTGCAGGTACCGCAGCGGCGCCTCTTGCGGCGATCCCGCGGCGGTACCGCACGCAGCCAGAAGAAGGCCGACTGTCAGTAGAAACGAAGGCGTGGGTCTCGAAGGCTCCATGGTCCCTCCCGGGTGCTCCTGATGGTGCGGATCTGGGTCGAGTTGTATGCGCACGCGCCGCCCGACGACATCGTGGCGTTACGCTGCCCTTCCATGGTTGGACTGTCGCGAAGCCCAGAAAGTTTCCGGCGAGGTTCGAGCCGCGAAGCGACCGCCGGACTGTCCCGAGCCGCCGCCACCCTTCTCGAACCGTTCGGCTTGCTCTAGGCTCACGGGATGGAGTCGATCGCCGCGAGCGACCGGGATCGCCACGTCCGCCGCGTGCTCGGCGGCGTCCTCGTGCTGAACCTGGCGGTCGCGCTGGCGAAGTTGATCGTCGGCTGGATGACGGCCACGATCAGCATGGTCGCCGATGGTTTTCACTCGCTGACCGATTCCGCCTCCAACGTGGTGGGTCTCATCGGCACCGCGGTGGGCGCTCGGCCGCCGGACAAGGACCATCCGTATGGACACCGGAAGTTCGAGACCCTGGCGACACTTCTGATCGGTGGCCTGCTCGCGATCACGGCGTTCGAGATCCTCCAGAGCCTCTGGCATCGCATCCGGCTGGGCGGCGAGCCGAACGTCACGCGCCTCGGGTTCGTGGTCATGCTCACCACGCTCGTGGTCAATGTGCTGGTGGCCGCGTACGAGCATCGACGAGGGAAGACCCTCGAGAGCGAGATCCTGGTCGCCGACGCCGCGCACACCCGGAGTGACGTGTTGACGTCCCTCGCCGTCCTCGCGAGCCTGATCGCCGCCAGGCTCGGCTACCCACAATTGGATGTCGTTGCCGCCCTCCTGATCACCGGAGTGATCGCCTGGACCGCCTTCAAGATCCTGCGCGACAGCGGCCTCCTGCTCGCCGATACCGCTCTCGTGCCCGCACAACGAATCGGCGACCTCGCGCTCTCCGTCGATGGGGTCGAGTCCGTCCACAAGGTTCGGAGTCGCGGCTACCCGGAGACAGGCCACGCGGATCTTCACATCCAGGTGAGCGCCGACTTGAGAATCGACGAGGCACACCTGATCGGGCATCGGGTCGCGGAGCTCGTGCGCGCCGAGATCGGCTTTCGAGACGTGCTCGTCCACGTCGAGCCGCCGGTGGGTCACCGGACCTGACCGATCGCACATCCCAACGAGCCAGCCACATGAGACAGCTCAGCGAACGAGGAAGACGGGGAATGAGACGAGTACTGCTGCACAGCTGTCTGGTTCTGGCCCTGGCCGCGCCGATCGCCGGCGAGACCCCGAGCTTCCTCGGCGACGATCCGCTCGGCGTGCCGCTGCGCATGCGCGACTTCACCTTCCCGAGCCATCTCTACCTCGGATTCACTCCGGCGCCGGCCGCTCCGCTGGGCAAGGGCACCCTCGGACTGGAGCTGCACTGGTCGAAGGTCAACGACTTCCAGGTCTCGAGCGCCGCCGAGGCGTACCTCGAAGCGACCCGCGCGCCCGGAGAGCGTCGCCCGTTGTCCGAGGCCGACGCCGCAGCCATTCTGGCGCTACCCGACGGCGACAGCTTCTACGTCGACGGCGAGTACGACTACCTCGAGTTCGCGGCGACCTACGGACTGACCGACCGCCTCGACGTCTCGGTCACCCTGAACTACGTGAAGTTCGGCGGCGGAGCTCTGGACGGCACCATCTTCGACTTCCACGACCAGTTCGACTTCGGCCAGCAGGGTCGCAACTTCGTTCAGGACAACAACTTCCAGATCGTAATGGGGCTCGGCCCCGAAGATCTGGTCGTCCTGAGGGACGAGCTCTCCGACGGCTTTGCCGACCCCTTCATCTTTCTCCGCTACGCGATCCCCAGTGGTGGCAGCGGGGTGCGCCTGGGCGTCGCGGGCTCGGTCAAGCCGCCGCTGGCCGATGAGGACGAGGGGCTCTCGACGGGCAACTGGGACGTCGGCCTGCAACTCACGGCCGACAAGCGTTGGCGACGCAACGCGCTGATTCTCAACCTCTCGCTCGTCAGCGTCGGCGAGTTCGAGGCCGTCAGGTTCGAGCCTGGCGTCGTGCCTGCCCTGCAGACCACCTGGATCCACCGCTTCGGCAAGGCGCCCAGGCTCCGTTTTCTCCTGCAGGTGCTGACCGCCGAGCACGTCTTCGGTGACTTTCTCGACTCCGAGTTCACCGAGCCCGAGTTCCAGGCGACGATCGGGCTCAAGTGGACCACGCGCCTCGGCGTATGGGGACTCGGGCTGACGGAGAACATCCAGAACATGGACAACACTCCGGACATCGGGCTGCACTTCAGCTGGGGCGCGATCTTCGACTGACGCAGGCGCCGAGCCTGCCGCGCATCTGGGCCCGCGGTCCTATGACGGCCGCTCTCGGCTCCAAGCAGTGCTCGAGACCCAGATCACCGAGATTCTGAGTTGCTCTCAAATAATAGTGCGCTATACTATTTTTATGCTGTCACCCAGCTATCAAGTGCCCGTACAGGCACGCAGCCGCCGCAGTTTCGAGAAGCTGCTCGACGCCGCCGAGCAAGTGATCGCCGATCGCGGATTCGAATCCGCCTCGGTCGGCGAGATCTGTCGGCAGGCGGGCCTCACCAGCGGTGCCTTCTACGCGCGCTTCGGCCACAAGAGCGACCTGGTCGAGGCACTCATCGCACGGTTCGGTGAAGAGGCCGGTCCGGCGATGGCCGCGCTGGCCGCCCCTTCTCCTTCGCTCCGGAGCTCGCTCGAGCGCCTCGTCGAGACCCTGGTCGACATCTACTGGCGTCGGCAGCGACTGGTACAGGCCCTCACCGCCTGCGCCAAGGCCGACTCCGCGGGTCGAGAGACCATGCGACACCTGAACCAGGGGACGCTCGACCAGCTCACTACCCTTCTCTGCCGGCACGAGAGCGAGCTCCGAGCTGATGATCCCGCGACCGCCGTGCGCCTGGCACTGGTCGCGGCCTTCACCACGACCATGGAGGTGATCGTCGACCGCAGGATGCTGCCCGGCGACTACCCCTTCACCCCGAAGGCGCTGGCGGCCCACCTCACGGACATGCTGCACGCCTATCTCGGTGTGCACTCCCACGGAGAGACTCGCGATGCGTAGACCGATCAAGATCCTGCTCGTGCTCCCTCTTCTCGCGCTCGCGCTCACTCTCGCAGTGATGTGGGCGAGCCCCGGCATCGACCTCCCCGACCCTCCCGACTTCGCGCGAGAGTTCATGGGCGAGTATGTCGGCGAATACGACGGCGACTACGCTCTCGAGGTAGATCCGATCGATGGCCTTACCGACGAGCCACTGGCGATCCGGCTGTCGGGCGGCACTCCTGGCGAGATCGTCACGCTCGAGCTCCACGCGGTCGACGCGGCGGAGCTCGCGTGGCACTCGTCGGCGACGTTCACCGTCGACGAGCACGGCCGAATCGATCCGGCGCTCCAGGCGCCGATCGCCGGCGGCTACCGAGGCGTCGATCCGCGCGGCCTCCTCTGGTCGACGCGGGTCGGTGAGGAGCGGGTCGGCCTGACCACCACCGGACTCGAGTACCTGGAGCTCAAGATCACCGCCAGAGCGGCCGATCGGGTCCTCGCCCAGGCGACAGTGCGCCGACGCTACCCCTGGGTACCGGGCCGTCTCCACCGGCAGGAGCTCGACGAAGACGGACTCGTCGGCATCTACTGGCACGACGGAAGGGACGAGCCCCACCCCACCGTTCTCCTGCTCGGCGGCTCGGGGGGTCGCAAGCAGGTGATGCGGGCGGCGCTACTGGCCGAGCGCGGATACGCCGTGCTCGACCTCCTCTACTTCGGTCAGGAGGGCCTACCCGAGCAGCTGGTCGAGGTGCCCCTCGAGTACTTCGATCGGGCCCTCGACTGGCTAGAACGCCAGCCGACCGTCGATCCGGAGCGCATCGGCATCTGGGGCGGCTCGAAGGGCGCGGAGGCCGCATTGCTGGTGGCGAGCACGAACCCTCGTCTCGACGCGGTCGTCGCGGTCGTTCCGAGCTCAGTCGCCTGGCAGGGCGTGAGCTGGAAGATCGGCGGCATCCCCGGCTCGTCGTGGTCGCGTGGCGGCGAGCCACTCGACTACGCTCGGGTCGGACTCTCGTTCTCGTTCCTGGGCGACATGATCTTCGGCCGTCCGATCCACCTGAGACCCGGCTATCTCCAGGGGCTGGCCGATCCCGCTCGCACCGAAGCGGCGGCGATCCCAGTCGAGCAGATCGACGGCGCGGTCCTCCTGATCTCGGGGGGCGACGATCAGCTCTGGCCCTCCTCGGTCATGGCAGACCAGGTCATCCGCCGGCTCGAGAGCCACGCCTTCCCGCACGTCTACCGACACCTCGAGTTCGAGCAGGCCGGGCACAGCATCGGGATCCCCGGATTTCCGCGCTACTGGCCGCGATCGCCTCGTATCTTTCAGGGAGGCACTCCGGCGGCGGACGAAGAGGCGTCGGCGGCCTCCTGGTCGGCGACCCTCGACTTCTTCGCGGACTTCCTCGGGCCCTAGTGGGCCGGAACGGGCTGCAGAGGCTTGCCCACACCTCTGCTACAGTTCGCGCACTCGTTTCGAGGAGGTTTGATGAACAGCAAGCTATTGGACTCGCTGGTGGCGATCGCTGCGCTCGGCTCGGTCGCCGTGGGCCTTACAGCCGCAGCCCCGGCAGAGGCCGAAACCCACGCCTTCGTGGGAGCCGAGATCATCCCGATCGTCGGCGACCCGATCCCCTCCGGCGTGCTCGTGATCTCCGGCGACGAGATCGTTGCCGTGGGCCCGAGCGCCGAGGTCGAGATCCCCGAGGGCGCCGAGGTCCATGACCTCTCCGGGCGGGTCGTGATGCCGGGGCTGGTCGACACGCACAGCCACATCGGCGGCGGCTGGGCCTGCTATGCGATGAGCAATCACGACGTCACCCGCGCCGTCTCCCGTTTCGGCCCGCACGACCAGGCCGCAGCGTGGCAACCACTGATCACGGCGATCCTCTGCAGCCTGCGCGGCGCCATCTGCCTCTACCAAGGCGAAGAGCTCGGCCTCACCGATGAGATCGCGGACGCCAGCGTTCCCGACCTTCACATCCTCGACGTAGATCTGGACGGAGCCGCCCATGATGAACGCCAGCGCGGTGTCCTCTTCCCCCTGGACCAGGATCGTGTCGCCGGCCTCGACCGGAAACGGCTGGAAGTACCAGGAACTTGATTAAAGCTTTAAATTTAATAAATCTG
>JAODVM010144408.1:0-54396 GCA_025400095.1 Phenganax marumi | reverse complement strand
CCGCCGGTTCGGAAGGTGAGCACCGTCGACCCGACCATGATCTGGTCGCCGTCGCTCAGGAGCTCCGGCCTTTCGATGCGTGCACCCTCCAGATACGTGCCGTTCTTGCTTCCCAGATCCTCCAATGTCGCCCGGCCGTTGACGACCAGGATGCGACTGTGCCGCCTGGAGACGCGGGTCGCCTCGATCACCACCGTCGAGTCGGCCGCTCGGCCGAGCACGTTCTCGCCCTCGTGGAGCGGGAAGACCCGCCGGCCGTAGGCGAGCCAGAAGCTCGGCGCCGGTGCGGTGCCGATCGCCGGTAGCTCCCGGACCTCGTCCTGGAACGCGTAGCCGAATCCGTGGACGGTTCGAATACGGCGTGTCGCCTTGGTGTCGTCCAGCGCGGCTCGCAGCTCGGAGATCAGCCGCGCGAGCGAGCTGTCCGAGACGAAGGTGTCGGGCCAGACCGCCTGATGGAGCTCTTCCTTGGAGAGGGCGCGCGGGCGGTGGGTGAGGAGTACGGCGAGCAGCTCGAACGCCTTGGGCGAGAGGCTCACCGGCCGCCCTCCACGCGTCAACTCATGGGTGGCTGAATCGAAGACGCAGTCGCCGAATCCCAGGCGCATCGGTACCGCTCCCGATCTTTCAAGAAAAGCGAAGAAAACCCGAAAGACCTCTTGGGGTGGAGCTTCCTATCTTAGCGGTCGTTGGCCAACGAACCGTTCGAGAACCACGCAAAAGGAGACCAGACATGACGATTCAACTGGGAGAGATCGCACCCGACTTCGAGGCAGCGACCACCGAAGGGCCGATTCGGTTCCACGAGTGGCTCGACGGAAGCTGGGCGATCCTCTTCTCCCACCCCAAGGACTTCACGCCGGTCTGTACGACCGAGCTCGGTCGGCTCGCGAACATGAGCCTCGAGTTCAAGCGCCGCGGCGTGAAGGTGATGAGCCTGAGCGTCAACGACCTGACGGATCACAGGCGCTGGATCGAAGACATCGAGCAGACCCAGGACGCGAAGCTGGACTTTCCGCTGATCGCCGACTCCGACCGCCGCATCTCCGAGCTCTACGGGATGATCCATCTCGAAGCCGACGACGTGATGACGGTTCGCACCGTGTTCGTCATCGGGCCGGACAAGCGGGTCAAGCTGATGCTCACCTACCCGGCGAGCACCGGAAGGAACTTCGACGAGATCCTGCGCGTCGTCGACTCGCTGCAGCTCACCGCCTACGAGAAGGTCGCCACGCCCGCGGATTGGGTGGCCGGCGAGGACGTCTTCATCCTGCCCGCGCTCTCCGACGACGAGGCCTCGGAGCTCTTCCCCAACGGCTGGCAGGAGATCCGGCCCTACATGCGGGTGACCCGCCAGCCCCGAATCTGAATCGAAACGAACGCGGAGGGCGAGCCCTCCGGAAAGGAATGGACCATGTACAAGAACCTCATTCTGATCGTGATCGTGCTCTTGGCCGGCTGGGTGCCGGCCTCCGAAGAGGCCCGGGCGGCGAGCGCCACGCGCTCCGTGGCTCCGATGGAGCCCCACCCCTCGGACCCTCGAGAGCCGCGCAAGCGCGACCGCTCGCAGCTGACCCGGAACGACGGCGGGATCGTGATCGAGATCAACACCTCCAACCTCGATGCCGCCACCTACACCGTCTGGTGGGTGATCTTCAACAATCCCGAGTACTGTGCAGCGCTTCCGTGCACCTCGGCCGATCTGCCGGGCAATGGCGGTGACACCCGTGTCGAGGCCTCGGTCTTGTGGGCCGACGGTGGACTGGTCGGCGCTCGCGGGCGCGGGCGCTTCGTCTCGGGCCTCGCGGCCGGCGTGACGAAAGACGCCCTCTTCGGCCCCGGTCTGCTCGACCCGCGAGGGGCCGAGGTGCACGTTCTCGTTCGGACCCACGGCACCGAGATCCTCGAGCTGATGCACGAGCAGATCACCACGCCGGGCGGTGGATGCCCGCCGAACAGCTGCCTCGACCAGCAGTTCTCGGTTCACCTTCCGTAGGTGGACCGATCGCATCCGGACGGGGAGGGGGCTTCCCCTCCCCGTTTCTGTATTCTCTGCCTCGATGGCGTCCACGAACGACATTGCGTGGCACCCGACCGCCTGCAACCTCTGCAGCCTGAACTGCGGCGTCGAGATCCAGGTCGACGAGGGCCGCTTCACCCGGATTCGCGGTGACCGGTCACACCCATCGTCCGAAGGCTACGTCTGCCAGAAGGCGTCGCGACTCGACTACTACCAGAACCACGATGCCCGTCTGACCCGACCGCTGCGCCGGCGCGCCGACGGGAGCTTCGAGCCGATCGACTGGGAGACGGCGATCCGCGAGGTGGCGGCGAAGCTCGGAGAGATCCGGGAGCGCCACGGTGGACACGCGATCGCCTATTACGGCGGTGGTGGCCAGGGGAACCACCTGGGCGGGGCCTACGCCGTTCCCTTCCGAGCGGCGCTCGGCACGCCCTATATCTACAACTCGTTGGCGCAGGAGAAGACCGGCGACTTCTGGGTCAACGGCGAGCTCTTCGGGCGACAGACCTGCCACCTGACCGAGGGAATCGAAGAGAGCGACTACGTTCTCATCATCGGCGCCAACCCGTGGCAGGCGCACGGCATCCCGCAGGCGCGGAAGGTGCTGCGGGAGATCTCGAAGGATTCCGCGCGAACGCTGGTGGTCGTCGATCCCAGGCGCACACGCACCGCCGAGCTCGCCGACGTGCATCTCCAAGTACGACCGGGCACCGACGCCTTTCTGATGCTGGCGATCCTGGGAGTGATCGTCCAGGAGGGACTCGAAGATCGCGCCTTTCTCGAGGGCCGGACGTCGGGGCACGAAGAGCTGCTGGAAATGCTGTCCTCGGTACCGGTCGAGGACTATTCGAGGCGGTCCGGCATCGAGCCAGAGCGGGTCAGAGAGGTCGCGCGCGGTTTCGCGACAGCCGAAAAGGCGTGCAGCCGGCACGATCTCGGCATCGAGCACAGCCTGCACAGCACGCTCAACACCTACCTCGAGAAGCTGATTCCGATCGTCACCGGCAACCTCGGCAAGGAGGGCGGCAACAACCTGCACACGCAGCTGGTGCCCCTCATCGGACACTCTCGAAGCCCCGAGGAGGGTGGCGCCACGACGCGCGTGACCGGGATGCGCGAGATCTCGAAGCTCTACCCTCCGAACGTCCTACCCCTCGAGGTCAACAACGACCATCCCGAGCGGGTGCGGGCCCTGTTCGTCGATAGCTCGAACCCGATGCAGACGGCTGCGGATACGCGCGCCTACGAAGAGATGATGCGGCGTCTGGAGTTGGTGGTGGCGATCGACGTGGCTGAGACCGAGACCACCCGGTGGGCGCACTACGTCCTGCCTGCGTCGTCGCAGTACGAGAAGTGGGAGGCCACCTTCTTCACACTGAGCTTCCCGACCAACTACTTCCACCTGCGGCGGCCGATCGTCGAGCCGGGGGGCGATACCCTTCCGGAGCCCGAGATCTACCGGCGGCTGATGGTGGCGCTCGGAGACCTGCCGGCGAGCTTCCCGTGGCTCGAACGGATCGCGCGGTGGCACCGGCGGATGCCCTCGCTCGGGCTGTTGCAGAAGGCGCTCGCTCTGACCCTGGCTCGCAAGCCGGAGCTCCGGAGATACGCGAGCATGATCCTCTATACGACCCTGGGCAAGGCGTTGCCGGAGGGCGCCGCCTCGGCGGCGGCCATCTGGGGGGCGTGCCAGTTCTACTTCCGGCGCTACGGCAGCCAGGTACGCCGCGAGGGCTACGGCAGCGCCGAGCAGCTCTTCGAGGCGATTCTCGAGGGGCCGACCGCCGTAGCGATCAGCACACACACCTACGAGGAGATGTGGCAGCTGGTGCGGCACGCGGACGGCCGGATCCACGTCGCGATCCCGGAGATGCTCGCCGAGATCGGCGAGCTCGAGGGGGAGATGCAGACGAGCGAGGACTTCCCGTTCATCCTGGCGACCGGCGAGCGCCGCTCCTACAACGCCAACCAGATCATTCGGGACCAGAGCTGGCGCCGGTCCGATCTCGAGGGCGCGCTTCGCGTCCATCCCGAGGACGCCCGTCGGCTGGGGCTCGAAGATGGCGGCTGGGCCACCTGCGAATCGCGAGCGGCGGCGATCCAGGTGCGGGTCGCCTACGACGATTCGGTGCAGCCGGGCTGCCTGTCGATCCCGCACGGCTACGGCATGACCGTGAGCCGGGGCCAGGACGAGACCGAGATCGGCCCGAGGATCAACGTCCTCACCTCTTCGGATCACTGTGACCCGATCGCCAAGACGCCGTACCACAAGTACGTGCCGGTGAGGCTGAGCGCGGCGGGCCCGGTCTAGTCGAGATGGGCGAGTTCCGCGCCGCCTACTTCGCTCGGGATTACGAGGCGACCCTGGGCTTCTATCGGGACACCCTGGAGCTGGCGGAGATCGAGAGCTGGGACCGTGGAACGGACGACCGGGGCACGATCTTCCGGGCCGGGGAGGGGAGGATCGAGATCCTGGCGCTGCCGAGGGAGCCGGACGCGAGCGCGGCCTGGGACTATCGTGCGCCCCAGGGCGTGATGCTGGTGGTGGAGGTGGAGGACGTCGAGGCGCGCTTCGAACGGATCGTCGCCCGCGGAGTGGCGCCCAGGGAGCCGCTGACGACCCAGCCGTGGGGACACCGGAGCTTCGTCGTCGAGGATCCCGACGGGGTGGGGCTGTACTTCTATAGTGTTGGAGTCAGGGGAGAGCCCTCCCCTGACCACCCCTCCATCTGATCGCGTAGGGGAGGGCTTCACGCCCTCCCGGGCGGGGACGAGCCCCGCCCCTACGTCCGACTGAGCCCCGGCCTACACCTCCGCGAAGGTTTCGGCCACTCCGGCCCAGTGGTCGAAGCGCTCGATCCGCTCGAGCGTCGACCGGGTCAGCTGGGAGACGTTCCGGTTCCACGGCTTGTCGAGCAGCAGGACGCGCGCGGTGGTGTTCTCGGCCATGAAGGTGGCGGTCGCCAGGCTGTCCTCGACCACCACGTCGTAGCGGGCGCCGCGAAGCTCCTCGAGTTGAAGGACGGGTCCATGGCCATCCCACGCCGATTCGTCGTACCGGGTGTACTTGTCGACGAAGAAGAGCCGTCGGTGGGGTACCCCGTGGCGCTCGAGCCAGGCGCGCGAGACCTCCTCGGAGGCCGGGGGCCGGCCGGTCAGGACGTCGATCGTCCAACCGCGATCGCTCCACTCGTCGAGCACCGAGGTGGCGCCCTCCATGGGCTCGACCGCGAGCAGGCGCTCGGGCCGGTGCGCCTCGACCATGAACTCGTCCAGCTCTTCGGCGGAGAGCCCGAACGAGCGGCTGAGATCGAAGTCGTGAATCTCCTCCAGAGCGACACTCTTGCCGAACTGGTCCCGCAGCAGATCGGTGAACGCCAGCGCCGTCTGGGAGAGGACGTCGTCCAGGTCGACGTAGATGCGCATCGGCGGCAGCGTAACAGTCGCGAGTCGGCGACGTATGATCTTCGACCATGAATGACGCGCGGCGAATCCGCTGGTGGCCGGCGGTGGTCCTCCTACTGCTCGAGGCCGCACTGCTGGGCTACATCTGGCTCTTCACGGACGGCATCCGGCAGCAGAAGATGGTGTCGACCCTCGCGACGTGCGTGCTGCTGGCGCTCCTGCTGCTGCTCTGGTTCGTGCTCTTCTCGCGAGCCCGCTGGAAGGTTCGCCTGCTGGTGCTCGGAGGGGTCGTGCTCGCGGTAGTGGCGCTGGCCAACCTGGTGGAGATTCGCGGAGTCACCGGCGATCTGCGTCCGATTCTGAGCTGGAAGGGTGGGCGGGCGACGCTCGAGAGCTCGGGCGGGTCGAGGAGTGCGGGTGTCGTCCGGTCGTCGGGCAACGACTTTCCGCAGTTTCTGGGCCCCAACCGGAACGGCACGATCGACGGAGTCGCCCTGGAGCGCGACTGGCAGGCCAGACCTCCTCGTGAGCTCTGGAGAATCGACGTCGGCGACGGATGGGCCTCGTTCGCGGTCTGGGGCGACCTCGCCGTCACCCAGGAGCAGAGGGGCGACGAGGAGTGGGTTGTCGCCTACGACCTGGCGACCGGCGAGATGCGCTGGTCGCACACCGATACGGCCCGCTTCGACACCACGATCGGTGGCATCGGGCCGCGGGCCACGCCGGCGATCGACGGCACGGCCGTCTACACGATGGGTGCCACCGGGGTCGTCAACGCGCTCGATCTGGCGACCGGCCGCGAGCTCTGGTCGCACGATCTGGTGGCCGAGTACGACGCGGGTCTGCCGGAGTGGGGCAAGAGCGGCTCGCCGCTGCTCGTCGACGACCTGGTCGTGGTGACGGCCGGAAGCCCAGGCCCGTCCGTCGTCGCCTTCCGGCGCGAGACGGGCGAGGAGGTCTGGGCGAGCGGTAGCCGTGGCTCGAGCTACTCGACCCCGGTGCTGACGACGCTCGTCGGCATCCGGCAGATCGTGGTCTTCACTCAGTCGAGCGTCGCCGCCCACGATCCTGTCGACGGCACCGAGCTCTGGGAACAGCCTTGGCCGTCGGAGTTTCCCAACGTCGCGCAGCCGCTGCCGCTGGGCGATAACCGGCTGCTGGTCTCGACGGGTTACGGCGTGGGCGCCAAGCTGCTGGAGCTCACCGCGGCCGCGGACGGCTCGCTGCGCCCCGAGCTGGTGTGGGAGACGCCGCGGCTCAAGGCGAAGTTCGCGCACTACGTCGAGTTCCAGGGCAACATCTACGGTCTCGACGACGGCATCTTCGTCTGCATCGACCCCGAGAGCGGCGAGCGCTGCTGGAAGCGTGGGCGCTACGGCCACGGTCAGTTTCTCCTGGTCGGCGATCTGATCCTGCTGCAGGCGGAGAGCGGCGACGTCGTTCTGATCGAGCCGAATCGGGACGAGCTGCGCGAGCTGGGCCGTTTCACGGCCTTCGATCGCAAGACGTGGAACGTCCCGACGCTGGTCGGGGGCTATCTCCTGGTTCGCAACGACCGGGAGGCCGCGCTGTTCGAGCTTCCGGTAGCCGGTAGCTGACCCCGATCGCGGCCGCCGTTTTCTCGTATCATCCGCAGCGGCGGCTCGGGAACCGATTCGGGTTCCCCGAAGTCGACCCAATCACGGAGACGAACCCGACATGACCAGGCTACCTCTGTTCCTCGCGATGATGCTCGCCCTCGCTCTGACCCTGGCAGGCTGCGGTGCGCCGGAGGGCGACGGCGAGAGCTCGGCGCCCGAGCGACGTTTTCTCAGCGTCGGAACCGCGCCTCCCGGTGGAGCCTTCTTCGTGGTCGGCGGAGCGCTCGGCGAGGTGATGAGCTCGTTCGGTGCCGACTACGGTTGGCAGGTGACCGCCGAGGCCACCAAGGGCACTCAAGAGAACATCCGGCGCCTGACCAGCGGAGAGCTCGATTTCGCGCTGGCGAACTCGGCGATCACCTATTTCGCCGTACGGGGTGAGGGCACCTGGGAGCAGGCGCACGACGCGCGGGCGGTCATGACCCTGGCTCCGAACGTCGCCCTCTTTGTCGCCCCGATGGGGTCGGGCGTCGAGACGATGCAGGATCTGGCCGGTCAGCGGGTGGTCGTCGGGCCCGCGGGGGCCGGTTTTCACTACTTCGTGCGCCCGATCGTCGAGGCCCACGGCGTCAACTGGGACGACCTCGAGGTACTCCACGACACGCAGGCGGGGGCGGTCGGCCTGCTGGCCGACGGCTCGGCCGCCGCGGCCTTCCTGGGTGGCGCCATCCCCACCGCCTCGATCACTCAGGCGGCGACCTCGCAGGACGTACGCTTCGTCCCCTTCGAGAGCGCCGTCGTCGATCAGCTGCTCGAGTCGTACTCTTTCTTCGACCGGGCCACCATCCCGGCAGACACCTATCGCAACCAGGATGCTGACTTCGCCGGAATGAACGTCGGCTCGATGCATCTGATCACCTCCGCGTCCCAGGACGAGGAGCTGGTCTACCGGGTGGTGAAGACGATCTACGAGAACCGTGAGTCCGTGGTGGAGAAGCATCCGGCCGGTCGGGCGATCCAGCCCGCGGTCGTGGTGAGGGATACGGGAACCGAGTTCCACCCCGGCGCCGTGCGCTACTACCGGGAGATCGGAATCTGGCCGGAGGCCGCGGAGGCCGAGGTCGGCTCTGACTGACGACCGTCTCGAACGGCTCCGAGAACGTGCCGCCTTCGTCTGCGCGCTCATCCTGCCGCTCTTCGTTCTCGTCGAGGCCAACTACCCGCGCCTCGCGACCCAGGCGCAACTGGCCGTCTTCGCACTTCTCGGGCTGACGCTCGCCTTCCTGCGCAAACGTCCGGACGCGAGTCGAGCCCTGCGGCTCGGCGACCTGCTGCTGGCTCTGCTGGCGGCGTCGGTCTGCGGCTACGTCGTGGTTCAGAGCGATCCGATCTTCACCGGGCTCTGGCCCGAGGGCCGGTCGCTCGGGGATCGCGCGGGGCTCGAGAGCGGCCTCGATCTCGCGGTCGGAGTGCTCGGGCTGCTGTTGGTCCTCGAAGCGACGCGGCGGACCATCGGGTGGGCCCTGCCGACGCTCGCCCTGGCCTTCATCGCCTACGCCAAGTTCGGCTCCGTGCTCCCCGATTGGCTCCTCCCGCATCGCGGCTACGACCTGACCCGAATCATCAGCCAGACCTTCCTGCATAGCCAGGGAGTCTTCGGGCTGGCCCTCAAGGTGATGTTCACCTACGTCTTCTTGTTCGTGGTGTTCGGAGCCCTGCTGGAGGCGACCGGCGCCACCGCTTTCATCGTCGGCGCGGGGCGTCGCCTCTTCAGCGGCACCACCGGCGGTCCGGCGAAGGTTGCCGTCTTCTCGAGCGGACTGCTCGGATCGCTCTCCGGAAGCGCGGTCGCCAACACCGCCACGACGGGAACCTTCACGATCCCGATGATGCGCAGCGCCGGCTTCCGGCGACCGCTGGCCGCCGGAGTCGAGGCGGCCGCCAGCTCGGGGGGTGCGCTGGTGCCGCCGGTGATGGGCGCCGGTGCCTACATGATGCTCGAGATCGTCGAGCCTCAGGTGACCTATCTCGAGATCGTCCGCGCCGCCCTGCTGCCGGCGATCCTCTACTACCTCTCGATCTTCATGATCGTCCACTTCTACGCTCAACGTCTGGAGGCAGCCGGCCAGAAGGCGGTCGAGGAAGAGGCTTCCGCGGAGCTGGTTCGTTGGGAGGCGGTCGTCGTCGTGGGCGCCCTGGGGATCCTGATCGCGCTCCTGATCGCCGGGTTCACGGTCTTCCGCGCGGTGAGCGTGGCGCTCGCCGTGGTGCTCGTCCTGAGTCTCTTCCATCAGCGCACGCGGGTCGATTGGCGTGGGCTGGCGAAGGCCCTGAGGAAGGCCTCTCGGGGCGGCGTGCCCTTGATCGGTGCGGCCGCCTGCGTCGGCATCATCCTCGGCGTCGTCACCCTCACCGGGGCGGGCACGCGGCTGCCGACGCTGATCCTGCCGCTGGCGCAAAACAACCTCCTCGGCGCCCTACTGCTGATCATGGGCTCGTCGATCGTGCTCGGTATGGGCCTGCCCTCGGCCGTCTGCTACCTCCTGCTCGCGACCCTCATCGGTCCCGTTCTGGGGCGGCTCGGGGTCGTTCCCCTCGCGGCCCACCTCTTCATCTTCTATTTCGGACTGATGTCGATGGTGACCCCGCCGGTGGCGCTCGCCGCCTATGCGGCGAGCTCGATCGCCGGCTCGAAGTTCCTCGAGACCAGCGTCGCCGCCTTCCGGCTGGCTCTGGTCGGCTTCGCCCTGCCCTTCATCTTCGTCTATCGCCCCGAGCTCCTGATGCTCGCCCCGGACGGCGGTACGGCCTCGGTGATATCGATCGTGCTGGCGGTGGTGCTGGCGGCGGTCGGCATCCTTCCCCTGGCCGCCGGACTCGCCGGCTACCTGTTCGGCAACCTGGCGGCGTGGGAGCGGGTCGTGCTCTTCGTCTGCGCGGCTCTACTGCTCTTTCCGAGCGGCTCCGCGCTCGTCGAGGGCTGGGCGATCACGATCCCGAACCTGCTCGGGCTGGCCCTCTTCGGGGGCGTGCTCGCGCGCCGCCGCGCCGCCGCGTAGGGGCGGGGCTTGCCCCCGCCCACATCGCCCCCGCCCTACTCGTCGTCGGTGGGTTTCGGCCGCGCCTTCTCGATCAGGCGGTTGAGCTCGGCCATGACCTTCTCGGTGTTCTGCAGCGCGACCGCCATCCCCTTGACCGTGGAGCGATCGTCCTTGCCTGGATCCGAGACCTGCACGACGACGGCATCGGCATGCACCGTGCGCCGAATCGGTGCCGGTAGCGCCAGAGCGACCCGCACCTCCTCTTGAAGCCCCGCCGGTGAGTCGGTGGCCACGAAGACGCCGCCGAAGCTGATCTCCGATTCGATCGCCTCGAGCAGGTAGGCGACGTTGCGGAAGCCGACCGTATAGACCGCCGCACCGCTCTGGGCGGCCGCTCGCACCGCCTTGGCCCGCTTTCCTTCGCGCTCGCTCTGCTCGAACATCCGCTCGGTTCGTCGTCGCGCTCGCTCGACCTCGCGCTCGTCCGAGGTCTCGCGAATGCTCTCCGTCTCGTGCTCGCCTCCGGGCGGCAGCAGTCCGCGGACCAGCTCCTCGACGGTCAGGAACCGGATTCCCATCCCGGACGAACGAATGCTCTGCAGCGAGGCCGAGACGCGAGCCGCGTGGGCCACCACCGCCTCGATCAAGAAGCCGTTGTCACCGAGGAACTCGACCCGCATGCGGGTACCGGGGGGTACCGGCGCGTTGGTGGCGATGAACGCACCGGTCGTCGAGACGTTGGTGGTGTACGCCTTGCGCTCGTGGTCGTCGTCCTGGACCCAGTACTGGATCTGGATCCTGCGTCCGAAACGTTTGCGCCGCCTCTTGTCCATGCTCAATCGGCCTTGAGCGCCGGTAGGAGGGGCACGCGCAGGGTGCTCGCCACCGCCAGTACGCTCGCCAGCATACCGATCGCGAACACCACGACCAGGGTCGCCCCGAGCGACGCCCACGGAAGATGGGTGCCGGCCACCACGAGGTTCGGCGTCGAGGCCACCAGCCCGGCGACGGTGCCGATGGCGATGCCGACCACGAGGAGGACGGCGTTCTCGATCAGCACGACCCAGGAGAGCGTCGACCGCCGATAGCCGAAGGCGCGGAGGGTCGCGAGCTCCCCTCGGCGCTCGAGGACGTTGCGCAGCAGGACGATCCCCAGACCGATCGTTCCCAGAATCAGCCCCAGCCCACCAAGGGTCTGGAAGGTCGACATGTAGGTGCTCTCCACCGCGAGGAAGGAAGCGATCTTCTCGTCGCTGCGGGTGACGTCGAAGCCGAAGTCCTCGAGCGTCGCCTCGAGCTCGACACCGAGCGCATCGGCGCTCGCCAGCGGCGGATCGGCGAGGAAGACGGAATACCCCGCCTGCCCGGGGAAGTAGCGCGTGAAGTTCTCCTCGGAGATCAGGACCTCGCTCTGGAAGAGGCTGCGTCCGAGGAGACCCACCAGGCGCAGCCGAACCTCACCGCCCTGGCCGCTGGGCAGCACGATGTCGTCGCCGAGTCCGAGGTGCAGGACCCAGAGAGCGGAGTTCTGGTCGGCGAAGGCGGGAATCACGCCGGGCTCGAGCTCGCCTTCGAGCAGGGTCCAGGGGTTCGCGCGCTCCGGCCCATCGAGGGTGCCGGCGAATGCGAAGCCACCGCGCTCGATCAGATCGGCCGGGACGCCCAGGACCCGCGGACGCTCGGGCCGGAAGAGATTCAGGCAGCTCACGTCCTCGCCGGGGAGGAGTCGCAGCGGATAGATGTCGACACTCTCGAAGAGCTCGGCACTCCGCTCCGAGAAGCCGAGGTCGAAGCGACCCTCGGGCCGATTGAGATCCGTGAGCAGCGGCACGTCCGACTGCGCGACCAGGGAGAAGCCGCCCGCACCCGAGTCCCGGTTCTCGACGTCGATGTCGTGACCGACGCGATTCGCCGCTACCACGACGATGATGAAGCAGGCGCTCGCCACCAGGCCCGCGCTCAGGAGGCTGCGTCCGCGGTTCCGGCCACTGTTGCGCACGCCCATGCCGACGGTCGCCGCCCGCCCGAGGGAGTTGGCCTGGCGCGCTCCTCCGCCGACCCGGTAGGAGAACCAGGCGAGCCCCGCGATCAGCAGACAGGCCCCGATGCCGAACGCCGGACCGGCGGCGACCTCGCCGGCGGCGAAGGTCCAGACCACGATGGCCAGGGCGACGAGCGCGCCGACGATGGCGACCGCGCGGGCGCGCTTCGGGCGGGTGGCCGTCTCCACCGCCGCCGTGGATCCGGCCAGCAGGGCAGGAGCGGGGATTCGATGGAGTCGACGAAGTGCCCACCAGATACTGAAGAGGACGACGGCGACCGAGGCCGTCCAGCCGATCACGAGGGTGGCCGGGACGACGTGCAGGAAGAGAACCGGCGTGCCCACCGCGGGTAGCCACCAGGTCCGCAGGCCGGCGAGCATGAGCGCCGCGTAGGCCAGCGCCAGCCCGAGGCCGAGGATCGCCCCGACGATCGCGAGCAGCGCCCCCTCACCGAGGAACGAGCGGTGCACCGTGCGCACGCGATAGCCGACCGATCGCAGCAGTCCGATCTCCTTGGCGCGTTGCTCGATGCCGAGCCGGAAGAGGAGACCGACGAGCATCGCCGCGGCCGCGATCAGGAACATGCTCAACGCCAGAAAGAGCCCCGCGAAGTCGGTGGCACCGCGGGCCCCCCGCAGGCCCTCCTCGCGTAGCGCACGGATCGTGAAGCCGGCGGTCGACAGGTCGACGTGCTCGGTCAGCCGCTCTTCGAATGCGGCCCGGAAGGCCGCCAGCGAGGTGCCGTCGGGGGGCGCGAGCCGGACGGAGGTGAGATCGCCGAAGCGGCTGTTCCAGAGCCGGCGCCCGAGCGCCTCCGAGACGAACGCCTTGGGTGCGGCACCGTAGTCGTCCCAGTACGCCTCGTCGCGGTCGCGGATGACCTCGAGGTCGACCGGGAAGGGAGGGTCCCAGCCCGACATGTCGTCGGCGGCATGGATGCCCGGGAACTCCGGCGTCAGGTCGGCATCCACCGCGAGTCCCTCCATCGCCACCACTCCGCGCAGGACGAAGCTCTGGGAGGTGACCGACAGCTCGTCACGGTCGCCGACCAGGTAGTACGAAACCTCGATCTCGGCACCGGGCTCGGCCTCGAGATCCGCCGCCGTCCACTCGTCGAGCAGAATCTCGTCCTCTGTGAGCCGGGGCGCCGGACTGCCGTCGATCAGCCGGAACGGCCCGAGCGCCTCGGCGTCGACCGGATCGACGGCGGTGATCGTCGAGTAGGGAACCGAGCGGTCGCCCGTCGCGATCGAGTTCGCCAGGTAGGTCAAAACCGGCTGACTCGGTGCTCCCTGCTCGGCGGCGAACGCCGCCAGGGCGGCACTGAGTGACGGCCGCAAGACGAACTCACGGCTCAGGACCGCCAGATGGTCGTCGCGCTCGCGCAGCTCGACGCCGATGTCGTCATTGCGAAGGACGTCGCGAACGGCCTCGGCGAGCGCTTCCGTCGGAAGCTCCGGTTCCTCTCGAAGTAGCAGCACGTTGATGCGCTGACTCTCTTCGCGGCCGAAGAGGGCTCGCTGCAGCCGGCGAAGCTCGAGATAGGCGTTGAGCGGACGGGTCTGATGTGAGGTCAGCGCGAAGCTTCCGGGCCCGTGGTCGGCGACGATCGACGCTACCGAGAGCCTCAGCACGCGGATGGTGTCCGCGGCCTCCTGCCGCCCGACCAAGGTCTCGCGCGGGATCTCGGCCGGGCGCTCGAACGAGAGCAGGACCGGATCGCCGACCTCGGCTCCCAGTTCGTCGGCGAGCGCCCGATTGAGGATGACCGGAGGAAAGGCGCCGCGCTCGGCCGCGGCCGGATCGACGGCGGGATGGTCGGGGTAGAGCGTCGAAAAGGTCTCGTCGATGCCGAGCAGTGCCACCTCGGAGGCGCGGGCGCGACGGTCGGCGTGTAGGGCGCTGCCGCGCACCAGTAGCACCGGAGCGGGCGCCACGCCCCGGCCGAGCCGCTCATCGAGCCGGCCACCGAAGTCGTCGCCGAAGGGACGATCACCGAGCACCGCGACGTCGATGTCGCCCAATCGCGACAGCGTCAGGTCGCGCAGGCTGCCACGCACCGAGTCGCCCACGATCAGGGCGCCCGTGAGCACGGCGGTCGCGACGGCGGCTCCCAGGACGACCGCCAGATGGGTGCGCCAGAAGTAGATCAGGCTTCGGCGCATCGGCCTTCGATCAGCTCGGCGTGGCGCGGGAAACGACCCGCGATCTCCGAGCTGTGCGTCACCACGATGACGATCCGGTCCGAGTCGCTGTTGAGCTCCACCAGCAGATCGATCACGGCATCGGCGTTGGTCTTGTCGAGATTTCCGGTCGGCTCGTCGCACAGGAGCAGGTCGGGACGGTTGACCAGGGCCCGGGCTACCGCGACCCTCTGCCGCTCGCCGCCGGAGAGCTCCGCCGGGCGGTGCGACAGGCGGTCCGCGAGACCGACCCGGCCGAGCAACTCGCGGGCCCACTCCTCGTCACCTCCGCCGCTGAAGGCGAGGGTCGGAATGAGGACGTTCTCGAGCACGGTGTACTGCGGCAACAGGTGATGGTCCTGGAAGATGAAGCCGACGGTCCGGTTGCGGAAGCGTGCGAGCTCGGGCTCGGAGAGCGCGAAGGGGTCGGCACCACCGATCCGAATGCTGCCCGCAGTCGGCGTGTCGAGCGTTCCGATCAGATGCAGTAGCGTGCTCTTTCCCGAGCCCGATCGGCCGGTGATCGCCAGGTTGTCGCCGGCGCGGAGGTGAAGATCGACGCCCTTGAGCACCTCGACCTCGTGAGGCCCGAGGGTGAAGCTCTTGCAGACGTTTTCGAGCTGGAGGTCGGTTCGGCTCACGGCAGGTCCAGTTTACTGCGCGCCGAGCGCTAGAATGAGCCCGCGATCCGGACCTCGGCAGGGTGAAGATGCCGCTTCGACTCAGCCTCTCCCGCGCAACGGGCCTTCTCGCGACCGCGCTGCTACTCGTGTACGGCGCCGCGATCGTCGAGGCGTCCGCCACCGAGATCGTGCCCGGGATCTACGCCCTCGACGGTATCGACGAGGATCTGCCGCAGGACGACCTGGCGCCTCTGGCTCAGATCATCCGCAAGGCCGAGATCGTCGGGCTCGGCGAGGCGGTCCACACCACCGCGGGCTACTCGCGGGTCAAGTTCCGGCTCTTCCGCTACATGGTCGAGGAGCTCGGCTTCCGGGTCTTCGGCTTCGAGTCGCCCTGGATCGCGGCGGAGCGGACGGCGGAGTACGTGCAGAGCTGTGAAGGTACAGCCAAGAACGCCGTCGTCGGCCTCTTCGGCGTCTGGCAGAACGACAGCGTGCGCGACCTGGTGGCCTGGATGTGCAACTGGAACCAGGAGCACCCGGACGACCGGGTGCACTTCTACGGCTTCGACATCCAGCAATTCGGGGATCTCTTTCGCGTACGGCCGCTACTCGCCTCGTTCGGGGTCGGCGATACGCTCCGGAGCGATCTGGGCACCTGCCTCGTGGACAACAATCCGGCCGCCCACGAGGCCTGCCTTTCGACCCTGGACGAGATCGACCGGTTTCTCGACCGGAACGAGGCGCAGATCGTCACCGCGACCTCGGAGGAGGATCTCGCCTGGGCGCGGATCCATCTGGTCGGCATCCGCTCCTACGAGAACCAGCGATGGTTTCGAGAGCGAGATCCGGCCGAGTCGACCCGCGCGCGGGACTCGGGCATGGCCTACGTCGCCGGTGCGATTCGCGAGCTCCGCTTTCCCGATGCGAAGACCGCGATCTGGGCCCACAACTTCCATATCGCGAAGGGGAAGATCCAGGGCCGTGACGTCATGGGCCGGTTTCTCAAGCGGGCGTTCAAGCGCAAGTACCGGGTGATCGGGATCGTCTCCTACGACGTCTCACTGGACTGGCCCGGCGTTCATTGTGGGCCGCTGGAGAGCGCGCCCGCCGGCTCGGTCGAAGATCTCCTCCGGCAGCTCGGCGAGCCCTTTCTCCTCGTCGATCTCGCCTTCCCGGGCGGCAAGCCTCCCTTCCTCAGGAGGGGGCGCACCTACAACATCAACACCTTCTGGGAGCTCGTGCCGAAGAAGCGCTTCGACGGGCTGGTCTACATGGACAACGCCGAGAAGATGGTGCCGCTCGCCTGGGAG
The DNA here is from genome assembly GCA_025400095.1 of Phenganax marumi. NCBI lineage: Eukaryota > Metazoa > Cnidaria > Anthozoa > Malacalcyonacea > Clavulariidae > Phenganax > Phenganax marumi. The sequence continues at coordinate 38,186 of JAODVM010144408.1, read as the reverse complement.
CCCTGCACGCCCTGAGAGTCGGCCTGAGCGATCAGGTCCGTCCGTCGCGGACCTGAACGGCGATCGTCGATCGGCAGGTCGGAGGCGGCCGTGATGTCGATCTAGACCTGGTCCGCGATCAGGGGCGGAATCTCGATCGCTCGTGGACCGCCGGGCTCGTCGAGGACGCAGCAGACCGCGGTGATCTGCCCCCGCGCCACCAGGGTCTCCCCCTTGACGAACTCGAAGTCGTAGGTCATCGACTTGGTCCCCTTGCGCCCGACCTCGACCCGGATCTCGATCTCGTCACCGAAGCCGATCGGGCTCAGGTACTCACAGCTGGCCCGAACCCGCGGCCAGCCGATCTCGTGGCCCTCGTGCTTCATGTGCACGTTGGCACCGAGCGAGTTGAGAAAGAGGTGCTCGGCCGTCTCCATGAAGACGAAGAAGCGGGAGAAGTGGACCAGGCCGCTGAGATCGGTGTCGGCGAACTCGATCCGGCGCGTCGTCTTGAATCTCATATTCCAATTCCGCTGGAGCGTGGAGAAGGTCGCCTAGTCTAGCCCGACCCTGACGGCGTCGGGCCGGCAGATCATCGACCCAGGGCCACCACCACGAGCAGCCCCGCCACGATCGCCCCCTGGGTCCAGAGCAGACCGCGGATCGCGCTCCGGTGGGCGTCGGTGAAGGCGAAGGCGTCGATGAAGAGCGTGTAGATGACGAACTGGGAGGCGATCACGACGAGGAGCAGGATCACCCCCCACGCCGTGCGCTGCCAGAGTCCGATGGCGACGAGGGTGTCCACGATCGCGTAGCCGACGTCACCGATCCTCCAGGCGAGCGGCGCCTCGGCCCACGGCTTCTCGCCGAAGCCCAGGAGGTTGCCGTAGTGGACGACGGCGCCGTAGGCCATGACCACGGCGACGATTCGCAGATAGATCCCGACCCAGGGTCGTGCGCAGACGGCTTCCAGGAGCTCGAGCATCGGATTCGATGGGCGCGATGGAGCCTATCGAACCGTGTCGTGGACAACGTTATTTCTACAATGTAGAATAACTGACCATGGTCGGGAGCTTCGAGCAGCTGGTGCTTCTGGCGGTCGTCCGTCTCTCCGATGCCGCCTACGGAATGGCGATCCGGGACGAGATCGTGGAGTGCTCCGGAAGAAGGGTCTCGCTGGGAGCGGTCTACGCGACCCTGGACCGGCTCTGCACCAAGGGCTATCTGAGCGTGACCTCCGGCGCGGGCACGGCGAAGCGGTGCGGTCGGCCCCGCAAGTTCTTTCGTCTCGAGCCGCCCGGACGGCTGGCGCTGGAGCGGTCGCTGGAGACTCTGCGGCAGATGCTGGAGGGGGTCCCGAAGCACGAGCTTCAGCAGGGGCTCGGATGAGGTCGGTGGTTCGAACCGTCGCGAGGATCGCGGGTCATCTCGTTCCACGTGCCTACCGACAGACCTTCGTCGGCGACCTGATGGAGCTCTACGAAGCGCGGTGCGCGCGACGGGGTCGCTCTGCGGCGATCCTCTCTCTGCTGGTCGAGGCCGTCCATTCCGCGCCGTCTCTGTTGAGGTGGCGCCTGACACAGGAGTCGAGCATGAGTCACGTCGTCGAGTCGCGAGATCCTTTCCGCTTGGGCCAGCTGACGCCGCGAACGACGGCAGGCAGGACGGTGAGTCTCTTCAAGTCCTTCTACCTGCGGGCCCTCGCCATCTTCCTGCTGGTGCACTTCCCGCTTCGCGTAGTGGGGCACTTTCTGCGCACCGACGAGGCGATCGGCACCGCGGTGGGCGGTGTCGCCGGCCAGGCGCTGATCGCGAACGGCCTGCTGCTCGTGTCGTGGTGTCTGGTGGAGGGAGCTCTGTTGGCGACCCTCGCTCAGGGCCGGAAGGGGAGCCGGCCGAGTATCGGAGCGGCGCTCTCGACGTCCATGCGAAAGCTGCCGGCGTTCCTCGCCGCGCGGGCGCTGTTTCTCGTCGGTACCGTCGCCGGTCTGGCGCTGCTGATCGTTCCGGGTGTCGTCTTCGCCTGCGTCTTCATGCTTCACGGCTGGCTGATCTTCGATCGCGACCTCGGTCCGATCGCGGCCCTCGCCGAGAGCGCGCGGATGGTGAAGACGCAGCTACGAAAGACGCTGGGCTTGAGCCTGCCGGTCGCGGCGATGAACCTGACGTGGGTGGTCGTCGGCGTCGTCTTCGTCGCCCTGACGCTGCGTGTCACGGCACCGGTCATGCCCATCTTCAAGGTCGCCCCGTTCACGATGACGATCATGGAGACGGGGTTCCTCCTGTTCACCATCCTCACCGGGATCGTCTACGCGAACTACTCCGCGGACGCGCCGTCGGGAACGCCGGCCTAGCTCTAGTTCCAGGCCATCAGGCCCTGGTAGACCTCGAGCACCGCGTCGGCGTTCGCATCGTCGGTGAACCGCTCTCGCACGGCGGCCTGGCCGGCCCGACCGAGCTCACGTCGGCGGTCGGCGTCCACCACCAGGGATCGGATGCCTTCGGCGAGCGCCAGGGTCGACTTCGGATCGACCAGAATCCCACCACCGGTGGCTTCGACCATCTCGGGAAACGAACCGTGTCGCGGCAGCACGACCGGCACGGCGTCCGCCAGCGCTTCCAGCACGAAGATTCCCTTCGACTCCTGGTAGACGGTGGGAACGCTCAGCAGGTCGAGCGAGCGGAGGAAGGCGAGCTTGCCTTCGAGGTCGACCTCGCCGAGAAAGTCGACGCGATGGGAGAGCCCGGCGCGCTCGATCTCGGCCATGCACTCATTCTTGTAGGGGACGTCGCGGGCGCCCAGGTAGCCGGCGATCCGCAGGCGTAGGGCATCGCAGTCGCGTAGCTCGGCCAGGCGAACGAAGGCGTCGACCAGGCGATGCAGGCCCTTCTCGGGGCTGATGCGGGCCAGGAATCCGAGGTTGACCGAGCTCCCCGGCCGCGAATCGGGCTCTTCGCCGTGACCGTCGAGACGGATGCCGATCGGCACCACGGCGATGCTCGAGGTGGGTATCTCGAGCATCTTCGCCATGTGCCCGGCGTAGTAGCGACTCGGCGAGACGAACAGGTCGGCGTCGGGCGCGCGCCGACGCATCTCTTCGATCACCGTGGTGTGGAACGGCTCCGGGAGATCGTCGATGAACAGGTCTTCGCCCTGGAGCGCCACCACCACGGGCACCCCGACCTCTTCCTTGATCCGCTTCACCATGCCCAGGAACATCGAGTTGGTGATGTGCACGACGTCCGGCTTGTAGTCGTCCCGCAGCCACGCCACCAGCCGCTCGAGCTCCTTCTTCTGGTGCCCCTCCTCGCCCTGGAGGACGTCGAGCGCCATCCAGCCGAGGTCCCTGGCGTCGGTCGACGAGCCGAGCTTCGAGACCAGGTTCAGGACGCTCGGACGGTCGAGCAGCCAGTCGAGAGCGCGCGGCGTGTGCCGGAAGAGAGAGGACTTGCCCTGCAGATAGACGTTGAGGGCTCCGTAGAACACCTCACCGGTCGAGACGTTCTTCTCGTCCGTCCGCATGGGTGTGTAGGTCGGCATCAAGGCGACCTCGTGCCCCTTGCGGATGAGCGCCGCGGCAAGCGTGTTGTCGTGGATGCAGGTGCCGCAGTACATGCCTCCGGCACCGGCTGCGATGTAGGCGATTCTCATGCAAAGAACCGGTCGACTCGAGCGGGGTCCGGCGGTCTGCTGACCAGCGAGCCGACGACCATCGCCAGGATCGAGGCGACGAGAAGCGGCACGACCGGCATCCAGCCGCCGACGGTGTAGCCGGGCTGATCGCTGCCTTGAACGAAGAAATAGGTCCACAGCACTCCGACCGTCAAGACCGAGGCCAGTGCACCGACTCCAGTGCTGCGCTTCCAGAAGAGTGCCGCGAGCGGTAGCGGCGTCAGCGCCGCGAAGCCGCTGAACGACCAGATACCGAGGCTGAAGATGCTGCGGTTCGCCGCCATCGATACGGCGAAGGTGACGCCGAGCACGCCGACGACGAACAGGCGGCCGAGGAAGACCTGCCGCCGATCGCTGATTCCGCCCGCGGCATAGTGGCCGATGACGTCGCGGGTGAACATTGTCGAAGCCGCCAGTACCTGCGAGTCGAGAGACGACATCACCGCCGCGAAGACGCCGGCGGCGAGCAGGCCGGCGAGGATCTCCGGAGCGTGCAGCCCGATGAGTCTGACGAGGATCGAGTTCGCCGCCGGACCCTCGAGACCGCTCACCTGCGCGGCGCCGATGATCCCCAGCAGAACGCTCGGCACCCAGACGATGACCAGACAGATCGGGTAGGCCACGATCGGCAGCTTGAAGGTCTCGGCTCGCCGGGCCGTCAGCCAGTGCATGAAGATGTGCGGGAACATCCCGACGCTCATCGGGATCGCGGTGTAGCCGAGCATCTTGATCGGCGAGATCAGGTCGCCGCGGGCCAACAGCTCGGGGCGAGCTTGTCGAACGCTCTCCATGGCCGCGGCCAGCCCACCCGACCCCCGCACGATCACCACGAACGCCAGCGCCCCGAGGGTCATGAAGACCAGCGTCTGGAAGGTGTTCGCCCAGGCGGTGCCGCGCATGCCGCCCACCGTGACGTAGGTGAGAACCACTATGCACATCGCCAGGCTTCCGATCCACTCCGGTACCAGTCCGTCGCTGATCTGGGCGAGCGTGATGCCGCCGCCCTTGACGCCGATCAGGAGATAGGGGATCAGCAGTGCGACGAGCACCAGGAAGAGCAGCGTCCCGAGGGTGTTCGATCCCCACCGATCGCGGAAGAACTCGGCCTGCGTCAGATAGCCGTAGCGCTTGCCGAGCGCCCAGATGCGTGGTCCGAGGAGGTAGATCAGAATCGGCGAGACGATCGCCGTCGAGGACGCCATCAGGGCGAAGACGCCGATCCCCTTGTGGTACGCCTCGCCGGAGGCGCCGAGCATCGAGAACGCCGTCATGTTGGTGCCGAAGAGCGTCATCAACAGGATGAACGGACCGATCGAACGGGTGGCGACGAAATAGTCCTCGCCCGAGCCGCGGAAGAGCCGATGGCTGAAGATTCCGATCGCCAGGACCAGGACGAGGTATGCGGCGATCACCGCGACGACGGTCATCCGTCGTCACCGTCGGATGGCCACGCCCATCGCACCAGGATCGCGAATGCGGCCGAGGTCACGACGCAGAAGCCGACGTGATAAGCCAGGCCGATCGGGATGCCGAGAAAGAGGCTGCGGTCGTCCCAGAGCCAGAGGTCGTAGCGGAGCAGGAAGAGCAGCGCGAGGCCCACGTACAGAGCCCAGCGACTTGCGCGTGCCTTTCCCATCCCGGCTCTCAGGCTCCTGGCTGGGGACTCGGTTGCGCTATCCGGAGGCCGTCGTCGCCACGACCGGTTCGGGCAGATTGAGCGACTCGTCGAGCGCGGCGATCAGGTCGTCGACCGGCTTGCGGAAGACGTTGCCCATCAACAGGTCGATCAGCTGGCCGCGACAATGTGGGTATTGCTTCAGGAAAGAGGCGAAGTGGAAGTCGGGGTCGTAGAAAGCGTACACCAGCTTGCGCAGGGCCTCGATCCCCTTGCGTAGCTCGGGCTCGAAGGCCGCCAACCTCTCTCGGGAGACGTCGTCCGCTTCGAGCGCCTCGTGCACGGCATCGGCGACGAGCTCCCCCGACTTGAGGGCCAGGAAGACGCCGCTCGAATAGATGGGGTCGATGAAGCCGAATGCGTCGCCGACCAGAGCCCAACCGTCGCCGGTCGCCTGGGTGGCGTGATAGGAGAAGTCACGCGTCGCTCGCATCGGCTTGACGCGCTCGGCCGAGGCCAGCTTCTTCTGTAGCGCCTCGCACTTCTCGAGCTCCTCGTGAAAGACCTGCTCGGGATCGGCGGCGCGCCCCTTGATCATGTAGTCGATCGGGCCGACCACGCCGACGCTCATCTCGTCGTCGGGGAGCGGGATGTACCAGAACCAGGACTGCCCCGACTGGGTGTGCAGGATGACGGTGGCGCCTTCGTCCACCCCCTCGCCGCGCTCGGCGCCCCGGTAGCGGGTGAAGAAGGAGACGTGCTTGAGGTGCTGCTCGATCTTGCGCAGCTTCTGCTTCGAGGAGAGGAAGTGGCTCTGCCCGGTAGCGTCGATGAAGACGCGGCTGGCGACCTCCGACTCGCCCTCCGCGGAGCGGAGTCGCACGCCCACCGCACGGTCGCCGTCAAAGAGAACGTCGCGCAGGGCGGTGCCGCGCCGGACCTCGACCCCTTGCTCGGCGGCGTTGTCGAGCAGCATCTGGTCGAAGTCGGCCCGCACCACCTGCCAGGTCTGAGAGCTCTCGTGTGGGTCGACCTCGTGGAAGTAGAAGGGGACGGTGGCCGTGCCGTCGGGGCTGTAGAACTGCACGCTGCTCTTCTCGGGGAAGTCGCTGGCGCGCATCTTGTCGAGCATTCCGAGGCGCTCGAACGTCCAGTAGGTGGCGGGCATCAACGACTCGCCGACCTTGTCGACGGGCTCGACCTCGCGCTCGACCAGGAGGACGGAGTGCCCCTGCTGCGCCAGCAGGGTCGCGGTGGTCGCTCCCGCGGGGCCGCCCCCGGCCACTACGACGTCGTAGCCCTGGTCGCTCACCCTAGAACCGCCTCTCGACGCCGACGAACGCCGCACTCGAATTGCCCGGGATGACCGAGCTCGATCCGAAGCCCCGGGTCTCGTACTCCTCGTCGGTCAGATTCTCGAGATGCAGCCGGAAGCGCCAGTTGCGGTAGGTGTAGGTGAGCGCGGCGTCGACGAGGACGTGACTGTCGATGCTCGCCACGTTGTCCTCGGCGATGAACTGGTCATCCACGAAGCGCACTCCACCGGCGATGTTCAGGCCGTTGTCGAGCCGCTTCGAGAGCCAGAGCTTGGCGAGATGCTCGGGGGCGAACGCCGAGGCGTTGCCCGAGCGATCGAAGTTGATGCCGATGAAGGGATCGGCCGAAACGATGACGAACTCGGTGAAGCGGGTGAGCTCGGAGTCGGTGTAGGCGTAGGCGAACGTCCCCTGGACGCCGCCGGCGAGGTCGAAGACCGTCTCTACCTCGAAGCCTTCGCTGCTCTGATCGCCGATCTGCTGGGTGAAGCCGTTGTCGTCAGGAATCGCGATGTTCTCGCGATCGAGCTGGAAGACCGCGAACGTCGTGCGGACACGGCCGTCGAGGAACTCCTTGCGCAGGCCGACCTCGAACTGCTGGCTCTCTTCCGGCTCCGGGCCACCGGTGGCCCGTGGCGACGGCGGCGAGAACGACTCCCCCGCATTGGCGTAGAGCGACAGGCCCTCGACGGGCTCGAAAGCGATTCCCACCATGGGGCTCAGCTCGCTGTCGCTGCGCGAGAGGCCTCGGATCGGGTCTTCGAAGTCGATCGAATCGAATCGCAGTCCGACCATCACCTGTACCCGATCGCTGAGGGTGATCTGGTCGACCAGGTAGGGAGCGACGATCTCGCTCTCGGCGTCGCCGGCGATCGACTGACCGGGGATCAGGAAGAGCGGCTCGGTAGCGGTCTCGAATGGGTTCTGAACCGTGATCGCCGGCAGCACCGCGACGTCGAGGGTGAACTCGTCCGCGAAGCGGGCGAGCTCGAGGCCGATGAGGAGGTTGTGCCGGATACCGCCGGTCTCACCCTCGAACAGCACCTCGAACTGGTTGCCCCAGAAGTCCTGCTGGTCGTCGAGCAGCGTCAACGTCCGCCCGACGACGTCCCCGAAGGGCGTGGGAAAGGCGCCCAGCAGGATCGTGCCGTTCGTCTGCCAGTCGAGCTGCCGGCCGTAGAACTTGTTGCGGATACTGGTCGAGTCGGAGAGCTGGGTCTCGTAGTCGATCTGGAAGCGGGCGACATCCTGCTCGGAGAAGTCGAACGGCGAGGCGTAGGACTGCTTGCGATCGACGTCGACGACGTTGCCGCTCAGATCGAGCGGTAGGCCGGCGTCGGGCATGTAGTCCGAGCTGAGGAACTCGAAGTTCAGGTTGAGGCGGCTGCGGTCGTTGGGGAGCCAGGTGATGGCGGGATTGACCGCCAGGGCCTCGCTCTCGGTGCGATCGCGGTAGCCGTCGCTCTCGCGCCAGAGGCCGTTCAGCCGGAAGCTGACGTTGCCGGCCGAGTTGGCCTGGTTGACGTCGAGGGTTCCCTCGAGGGTGCCGAAGCTGCCACCGGACACCCCGACGCGGCCGAAGTTCTCCGGAATCGGTTGCTTGCGGACGATGTTGACCGCCCCGGCGAGCGGATTGCTGCCGTAGAGGAAGCCCGCGGGCCCCTTGAAGACCTCGACGCGCTCGGCGTTGTACATCTGGTAGAAGGTCGCCTCCGGCTCGGGGGCGCCGTCCGTCAGCACGAGGCCGCTCGAGACGGAGTCGAAGCCCCGGATCAGGAAGAAGTCGAAGACGCCCGAGAAGCTCTGGACGTTGACGCCGCTGACGTTCTCGAGGGCGTCGCTGAGCACCAGGCTGTTCTGCTCCTGGAGCAGCTCGGCCGGCACGACGCCGACGTTGGCGGGGGTCCACCGCAGCTCCACCGGGAGCTTGGTGGCGATGGTGTTGGAGGTCGGGATGAACGGCAGGCTCTCCTTGACGAAGACCACGTCCTTCTCGACGGAGACGGGCTCATCGGGGGAGTCCACGTGCTCATCTGGCGCCGCGGTGTCCGCGAGGGCGGGCACGGCAACCACCAGAAGAATGAACAGGATGCGCCACACGGCGCCTGGGCGGAGTTTTTCCATGGTTTTATCGACTCTACTTTCGCGAGTGGTGTTCCCTCGGATTCAGATCAGGACGGAGTTTTTACTGCTTTTCGGTGCGGAAAGTTGCATCCGTCCGGCCTTCGGGGCGGGTGAATCCCTTGCCAGCCCCGTGCCAGAGAGGGCAGTGAATTGTAGTCGTTGGGGGGCCGCGGGTGCCACCGGCGTCGGAGAGGCGTCCGAAGGCCGCCGCCAGCCGTAGATTGACTAGTAGATCCCGAGCTCGAGGGGAGGTGGCCCGGGGAGATGCGGTCGACCCAAGCAGTTGCAGCCTTGATGGTCTTGGTGGCGCTCGCCACGCCGGTGCCGACCGGTGCTCAGGCGGGCCCGGACGATCCGCCGAAGCCCGATGAGGTGGGGCGCCCGATGTCGTGGGAGGAGCTCTCCAAGCTCGAGGCCCGCCGCCTCGAGCCGCTCTGCAGTCAAAGGGAGCCCCCCGGCCTCGACGAGCCCGTGGTCGATTACGCCCGCGCGAACCCCCTGCCGACCTTCAACGTCGCCAGATTTCCGGGGATCCTCGAAAGGAGCCCCGCGGCTGCGGCGGCACTCCCCGCGGGCGCGACGACCCGCCAGCTGATCGAGCTCCTGGAGAGCACCGGCTGGGAGCCGCGACGGTATCTCCTACTGGGATTGATCGGCTTCTCGTGCTCGGAGGAGGGGGCCGAGGTCCTCTGTCGAAGCCTCGGAAGCCCGAACCCGTTGGAGCGATCCGAGGCGGGCTGTGCGCTTCACCACCTCTATCGCGATCCGAGGTTCGACGTCGGCCAGAACGAGTCCGGCTGTCATGGAGCACGCGGCTTCTGCGAGTCGAAGGGCTACACGGCCGCGAGCGCGCCGCGACCCTACCGCGCCTACCGTCCTACGATCGCCTGGCCCCTGGGCGCCTCGGTCGGGCGCCTCGAAGAGCCGCGGGAGAAGTGCCTGCTTCCGACGGGGCTTCGTGAGGGGGATTGGCTCTGCTTGGGGCAGAGGGCCGAGTTCACGGCCGAGACCGGCGGACGAGTCCTGCTCGCCCGCGAGCAGGAGTTCCGCGGCGAGAACAATCTGGTTCGCGTGCTTTCGCTCTTCGAGCGCGTCGACGATGGGGCGATGCCCCTCTGGTCGATGGCTTTCGACGATGAGGTCCATATCCGGCTGACCGGCGTTCGATCGGCTCCCGGGGAGAGCCGGCCGGCCGTCGACCTGTGGATCGAGGACCCCGGCTCGGAGATCCGTGTCGTGAGGGTGGCCGAAGTCGAGGGGAGATGGATGGAGGTGCCGGCGAGCCGGGAGCTGCCGGTAGAGGAGCGCCTCGCTCATTGGAGTCGCTGCTGGCAGGAGTGCAAGGCGGTTCCCGCACCGTGCGGAGGTTGGCAGGCCGTCGCCTCGAGCCATCGAAGGCCCCACTACGTCTGGGCGGAGCGGGTAGCGACGAGCTGTCCGGAGGTGGAGCGAGCCGATCCCGCTTCTGCTCCACGTGCGGAGTGCGTCGACCACCGGTGTCGGCTCGCCGGCTCCGGTTAGGAGCCGCCCAGCCTCGGCGATGAGATGATCGCCGTACCGCGTCATGTCGGTACCGGACTTTTCAGCGATCCTCGAGGAGATTCACGAGGCCGTTCGGCCGCAGGTCGGGCAGGGCAAGGTCGCGGACTACATCCCGGCACTGGGTAGGGTCCCGGCCGATCGCTTCGGAATGGCGCTCCAGACCGTCGACGGGGATCGGTACAGCGTCGGAGACTCGGCGGAGCGATTCTCGATCCAGAGTGTCTCCAAGGTCTTCACCCTGACGCTGGCGCTCGGGCTCGAGGGCGAGGCCCTATTCGAGCGTGTCGGTAGGGAGCCCTCCGGCACACCCTTCAACTCGCTGGTACAGCTCGAGCACGAGAACGGGATCCCGAGGAACCCGCTGATCAATGCGGGAGCGCTCGTGGTCGCCGACGTTCTCCTCTCGCGTCTCGACGACGCCAAGAGCGAGGTACTCGCCTTCGTCCGCCGCCTCTGCGACGCCGCCGAGGTGAGCTACGACCCCGAGGTGGTGCGCTCCGAGCGTGAATGGGGCGATCGGAACGCCGCCCTGGCGCACTTCCTCAAGAGCTTCGGCAATCTCGAGAGCTCGATCGAAGCGGTTCTCGACCTCTACGTACACCACTGCTCGCTGGCGATGACCTGCGAGGAGTTGGCGGCGGCCTTCCAGTTCCTCGCTCAGGCGGGCCGGTCGCCGTGCGCGGGCGAGCGGCTCCTCACGCCGAGCCTGACCAAGCGGACGAACGCTCTATTGCTCACCTGCGGCGTCTACGACTCGGCCGGTGACTTCGCCTACCGGGTCGGCCTCCCGGCCAAGAGTGGCGTCGGGGGCGGCATCGTCGCGGTCATGCCGGGCGAATGGTGCGTCGCCGTCTGGTCGCCGGGGCTCGACGCAACCGGGAACTCGCTGGCGGGTGTCGAGGCCCTCGAGCTCCTGACCACGAAGACCGGTCAGTCGATCTTCTGAGCCAGGCCGCGCACCTACCCGCGCCGCTCTAGCCCGTCAGGCGAGCCTCGTAGAGAGGCAGCTCTCGGTCGGGGACGCTCGCAGACTCTCGAGACCCGACCCGTCGAGTGCCCATGGCGAGATAGAACGAGTCGGCGTTGGGATCGCCCTGGATCTCGAGAACCTCGTAGCCCCGGCGCTTCGCCTCCTTCGACGCGTGCTCGAAGAGGGCGCGCCCGTGACCGGCGCCGATGAGGTCGGGCTCGACGAACAGCGCTTCGAGCTCGACGCGCACTTCCGACCGGTGCTCGAGTGTGTAGAAGCCGGCGAGCTCCCGCTCGACCTCGAGAACGAAGACGTTGCCGAGCTCGATCTGCCGGGGAGTCACTTCGAGCTCGTCGCGGCACGCCTCGAGGAAGCTCGGCGAGTAGCCCCAGTGACCCTTCGAGCGCACCGCGAGCCGCGAGAGCGCCTCCGCTTCACCTGCGGCAGCCGGGCGGATCAACCGGAGGCCCCTAGGTGTAGCGCGCGCCGAAGTACTGCTCGTCGTAGAACTCGGGTAGGAGCGTGTCCACGCGCAGGAGGCCCTGCCGCGAGAGCACGATCTCGCCATCGTCGACGGAGAGCATGCCGCGCTCCTCGAGACGTCCGAAGGGCTCGGCGAAGCGCTCGAGGATGTCGACGCCGAACTTCTGCCGGAAGTAGTCGGCACCGATGGCACCGAGCTTCATCTGCAGGATCATCTCGCGCGTCAGCTGCTCGTCCGGGGTGGTGAGCTTGGCGCGGGCCAGGGGGATGTCGGGCTCGCCACCGCCGAACCCGAGCTTGGCGAGGTACTCGCCCCAGCCGTCCACGTTCTGGAAGTGCACGGCGCCGAGGTGGGAGAAGGAGGCCACGCCCATGCCGATCAGATCGGCGCCTCGCCAGAGCGAGTTCCGATAGACGAAACGGCAGGTCGCCTTGTCCTTGACCATGGTGTAGGCCGACGAGACGTCGTAGCCGGCCTTGGAGAACTCTTCGATCGCGTAGTCGTGCCAGCGGCGCTTGGTGTCCCAGTCGGCGACCGGAATCTCGAGCTCGCCGCTCCGAAGACTCTTGGTGAACCGGGTGTTGTAGGGCAGCTCGAGCTGGTAGATGGTGACGCTGTCGGGGGCGATCTCGATCGCCTGTCGCACGGCGTCCTGCCACTTGTCGTCGGTCTCGCCGAGCATGCCGGCGATCAGGTCGACGTTCAGCTGGTCGAAGCCGATCTTCTCGAGCCAGGGGAGGACCCGGAAGATCTCGTTCGAAACGTGAGCGCGCCCGTTCTCGCGCAGGATGTCGTCGTCGAAATGCTCGATGCCGAGGCTCAGGCGCGTGACACCGATCTCCTTGTACGCTTCGAGCTTGGCCTCGCTGAGGGTACCGGGCTCGCACTCGAAGGTGACCTCTTCGACGTCGTCCCACGGGAAGACCGTCTGCGCGCGAGTGACGAACTCGCGCAGCTGCTTCGGATTGATGTACGAAGGGGTGCCGCCCCCGAAGTAGACGAACTTCGGCTTGCGGCCGGCGAGGGCCGCCTGACTGCCGTAGAGCTCGACCTCACGCCCCATCGCCTCCATGTAGCTGCCGATCTCGTCGTACTTCTTGTCGGTGTAGACCCGGAAGTAGCAGAACTTGCATCGCTTCCGGCAGAACGGGATGTGGAAGTAGAGGCCGAGGTCCGCGGCGCTCTCCACGGGTCGGCCGAGAGCCTCGAGGGCGTGGGGCAGCTGGTCCGTGCTCCAGGACGAATAGGGCGGGTAGTTCGAGACGAAGACGCTGCCGACTTCGCTCTCGGCGCCACTCCGCTCCTCGCCCAGGCCCGCGGTGGCCGGCTCCGGCCGCGTCGTCACAGCGCGACCTTCGCCTGGAAGGCGTAGAGCAGGCCGTCGAGGGTACCGATCACCAGCCGCCCGTCCGAGATGGCCGCGGATGCCGTGATCGAAGAGCCGGTCTCGAACCGCCAGTCGATCTCACCGCTCCCCAGGTCGAGCGCCAGGATGTCGCCGTCGTTGCCGGCGATGAAGACGCGCTCGCCGGAGATCACCGGCGAAGCGTCGATCCGCGCCTTGGTCGTGTGCGTCCAGCGCCCGTCACCCGTCTTGGCGTCGATCGCGTGCACCATCTTGTCGCGCCCGCCGATCACCACCACGTCCTCGGTGATCGCCGGCGACGAGTAGAACGGGAAGTCGCGATCGGAGTGTTTGTAGCGCCAGAGGATCGAGGGCCCCTCGACGTCGATTCCGAGCACCGTGTTCTCGAAGGTGCCCACGTAGGCGCGGGTGCCCAGGAGTGCGGCGCTACCCGCTACGTAGCCGTCCAGCTGGAGCTTCCCGACCTCCTCGCCGTCGGCGAGTCGCACCTGGCGGAAGAGCCCGTCGCAGCCTGCAAAGTAGGTGAAGCCCCGCGCGACGCCGGGGCTGGCATGCACGTAGTTGTCCGTCTCCAGCTTCCAGAGCAGCGAGCCGTCGGCGATCTTCAGGGCGTAGAGATAGTTGTCGTAGGAGCCGAAGATGACGTTGCCGTCGACGAAGTTCGCCGAAGAGATGATCCCGGCATCCGTCTGGTAGGTCCACTTGGCGACACCGGAGTCGGCGTCGATGGCGTGGAAGACGCCCCCTTCGTCGCCCAGATAGACAACGCCCTCTCGGACCGATGGCGAAGACTTGATCTCGTCCTCGCTTTCGTAGACCCAGCGGACCTCGCCGTCGTCGAGGTTCAGCGAGTAGAGCTTGCCGTCGAGGGAAGCGACGTAGACGACCCCGTCGACGATCGCGGCGGTCGATTCGATCGAGTCGTCCGCCTCGAAGGTCCATGCGACCTCCAGATTGCCGCTCAACGCCTCGGCGACGCCGGTCAGGCCCGCATCACCCCGAAAGGTCGGCCAGTCGGCAAAGGCGACCGAAGACGAGAGCAGCAACAGCGATACTGCGCAGATCCACGTAGGGGCGGGGCTTGTCCCCGCCCTTCGACACGACCCGCGAAGCTCGTGGGCGGGGTCAAGCCCCGCCCCTACGGTTCCAACGCCCCCGGCCGGAACGCACGCGCCGCCAAAGTGCCCGCAGCGTTCGCCGTTCCCCGGAGGTGGACTCCAAGCTCGCTGGTCGCTAATACGCCGCTTCATAGAGTCTCAAGAAGTCGTCTTCAGTGAGAGGCCTCGGGTTGTGCTCGCCGGTCCATTCTTTGGTCGCCAGATCGGCTAGAACTGGTAACGACGTTTCCGGCACGTCGAATTCCCGAATCGTCCCCACCAGGCCTGCACTAGAGCGGAGCTCTTCGATTCGAGAGGCCAGTGCCTCGGGGCCATCCGGCCACAGCTGGCGGTAGAGAGCCTCCGAGGTCGTCGCGTTCAGACGCACGACGTGGGGGAGCATCAGACCGACCGCGACCCCGTGGGTGATTCCGTAGCGGGCGGTCAGCGGGTTGGCCGTCGCGTGGGCCGCGCCCAGCATAGACGCTTCGATGGCGGCGCCCGCCAGGTGGGAGCCGAGCAGCATGCGCCCGCGACAGTGGACCTGATCGATGCGCTCGTCGAAGCACGACTCGAAGCTGCGCTCGAGCAGACGCCAGGCCTCGAGCGACAGGGCGCCGGAGGCTTCGGTCCGAGTCCTGGTGACGTGACTCTCGACCGCGTGGGAGATGGCGTCGATGCCGGCCGCGGCGACCGTCTCGGTGGGCGTCGAGAGGAGCAGGGCGGGATCGAGGATCACCTTGCGAAAGGCCGCCCCGGCGGCGCCGCACGCCATCTTCCGACCGGTGCCGGCCTGCGCGATCACCGCGTACGACTGCGCGTCGCTTCCCGTCCCGGCGGTGGTCGGAACGCCGATCATCGGCAACATCGGATTCCGGGCCTTGTCGTAGCCCCAGTAGTCCTCCATCTTGCCGCCGTTCGTGAGGAGGAAGTTGACGCCCTTGGCGCAGTCCATCGCGCTGCCACCGCCCATCCCTACGATCAGATCGATCGAATGTCCGGCGGCAGAGGCGGCGGCCCGCTCGACCAGATCCGAATCGGGGTTCGGCGCCACCTCGTCGAAGGTCAGCAGCTCGACGCCGGAGTCGCGCAGAGCGCTCTCCGCGCGCTCGATGTGACGAGCGGCGCGCAAGCCGCCGTCGACCACCAGCAGGACGGCGGAGCCACCGAGATTGCGAGCGGCGCTGCCGAGCTCCGCGAGCCGGCCGGAACCGAAGCGCAGGGCGATCCCCGCGAGATCGGTATCCCAGCGATCGCCCTGGGGCAGGGCCGACGTCTTTTCGGGAGCAGTTGGCATCATCCGATCACCGGAGAATACGGCTGGCATCCCGTCCGGTTTTGGCGTCGGGCGATCAGGCCGCGATCTCGGGCCCCGCGATCGACCGCTGCCGATAGAGATGTTCGAAGAGATTCCCTTCGTGGGGCTGGTCCCACGCGACGTGGCTGGTGGGGATCGATCCGAGGTTGAGCCGCTCGACGTTGACCGCATTGAGCAAATCGTCGCGGAGGCTCTCGTCGTCGGTGACCACGCTCACGACCAGGCTGTCGCGCATCTTCGCGATCAGCTCCGGGCGCTCGACCTGGACGACCGACACGTACGGAAACAGGAACTCGGCGTGAGCGAGCTCGTGGTCCGGATCGGAACAGTAGACGACCGTCGGCAACACGAAGGCGCAGCCGCCGGCCTCGGCGACCCTCCCGCCATCGCGGTACTTCGCGGTCAGGTCCTCCGCGCCGTCGCCGAGTCGAGCGTCGATGTAGTCCGACATCGCCTGCGCCGCCGCGAGGCTCGGGAACGCGGCCAGAGCCGCCTCCGGATCTTCGAGGCCCCGCGCCTCGATCCGCGCCAAACGCTCCGCCAATCCCTCCGCGATCTCCCGCCCGTTGGAGCAGGCCCAGACGCCAGAGGCGTTGACGCACGAGCGACCGCCGTTGTCGGCCACCGAGGCGGCCATCATCTCGAGGTGTGAGTCCCACCGGTCGGCCTCACCGCCGGTCACGACCACCTTGCTCCAGCCGGGTCCGTGGAGCTGCACGCCGTCGGTGCCGCTGTACTGCTGCACCGTCTTGGCGTCTCCGAAAAAGATCGACCGACCCGTCCGTTGCAGGATCTCTCCGGCGCCCGCGTAGTCGGTGGGATAGAAGCCGAACGCCTCCGGTGGACAGCCGGCCGCGATGTAAGCCTGCGCGACGCGATAGGGCGTCCACGGCTCCTGCCGGCCGGGCTTGAGCGCCAGCGCGATCTTGAGGGGAATTGCCGGTAGCCAGAGCGCGTGCACGCCCGGCGAGTTGCTGGGCAGGACCGCGCCGAGGACGTCGGTCTCTCTGCGATACGAGACGAAGCGACCGTGCTGGCTGCCGTAGCCGCGGTCGAGAATGCTCAGGTCCAGACCGCGGGTCAGACCGCCGAGCACCGTCTCCATCTCGGAGAGCACGAAGTGCGACTTGGTCATGTTCCTGCGCACCATCACCTCGGGAAGACCGGTGGTCGCGGAGAGCTGACGCACGTAGTCGTCGGGCCCCTGCATCTCCTCTCCGAGGGGCAGCTCGCCCTCCAGGAAGAGCTCGGCCGCCCGCTTGGAGATCTCGATCAGCTCAGCTACCGAGAGCCGGTCGAGCTTCTTGCGCGCTTCGCCGATCCGATTGAGATCGCGGGCGATGAGCCCGGAGTTGGCCTGGCTGACCTCGACGACGGTCTCGCCGGTGCGGACGTCGGGGAGCTCGATCACGCTGAGACTGCGATAGGGCTCGCCCCGTCGGAGAACCGGAATGTGAGGCATCAGTACACCCCCACGACGACCGAGTCGGAGAGCTTGGTGAACAGACCGAGGTTGGTGACCCCGTCCCAGGGGTAGGGATCGATCGGCCGCGCCCGTTTGCCCTCGTCGCGCTCGAGGAAGCGCGGCATGAAGAACTCCTTGGTGAGCGTGGTGAGCATCACGCGCCCCACCTCGCCGTACTCGACCGTGCGCTCCGGATCGTCCGGATCGACGATATCGAAGATCGCTCGGGGGGCAGGCGCGTAGTAGGTGATGGCGTAGTTGTCGGCCGGATCGAAGGGCTTGCATCACGCGAGACCCATCAGCGTGTTGCCGTAGGTGGGGATGAAGTCGATCCCGGGTACCAGCTCCTCACGGGCGAAGCGATGGAACTGGGCGTTCATCTCGGTACCGCCGCAGAAGATGCCTTTGATGCCGAGCTTCGACAGCGAGACCTTCTCGCACAGCGCTTCGAGTAGCTTGGGCGTCGTGAAGAGGCACTGGATGTTGTCGTGGCCGCGCAGGATCTTGAGCCCCTGATCGATCACGTGCTCCTTGTAGAGCTGCATGCCCTGGTGATTTCCCGCCTTGATCATCTTGTTGACCCAGCGCGGGTCGAGATCGACGTGAAAGGAGATACCGCCGCGGTGCTGCGCCAGATGCTCGATCGCCAGTCGAAGCCGGCGCGGCCCGGTCGGGCCGAGCATCAACCAATCGCCACCCTTCGGGAAGGTCTCGTCGTTGAGCGTCTCGCTGAAGATCTCGTAGTCGGTCTGGAAGTCGTTGATGTTGACGCGGCTCTTGGGCAGGCCGGTCGAGCCCCCGGTCTCGAAGACATAGAGCGGTTTGTCGGCTAGCGCCTTGGGCACCCACCGGCGCACCGGGCCGCCGCGCAGCCACTCGTCCTCGAAATGGCCGAGGTACTTCAGATCGGCGTAGCTGTGGACCTTCTCGCGCGGATCGAAGTCGAGCTTCGAGGCGTAGTCGAGCCAGAACGGACAGCCGGTCTCGGGACTGAAGTGCCACTCGACCATCTCGCGCACGTGCGCGTCGAGCCGTGCCCGGGACTCCTGGACCTTCTCTTCGAGTGTGGCGGTCGTTGCAGTGCTCGTCATAGTTTGCCTCTCAGGCCTCGTTGGCTGTAAGGGTGCCCTCGCGGCCACCCGGGCGGGACAAGCCCCGCCCCTACGCGTCGCGTCAGTGGCAGCCCCTAGGGTCCGCTCGCCTCCTGGGCGCCCTCCTTGAGGGCGAACAGCATGTTGCGGCTCATGATGTAGAGAACGCCGTCGCGTGCGACCGGGGTCGTGTAGACCGCGCTCCCGACGTTGTACTCACCGAGCAGCTCGGGCTGACCGTCCTTGCCCTTGCCGGCCTTGAGAACCGCGATGTCGCCGTCCTCGTCGCCCAGGTAGACCTTGCCGTCGGCGACGTAGGCCGAGCCCCAGATCGCGGCAAACGCGTCGTAGGTCCAGAAGTGCTCGCCGGTCTGGGCGTCGAGCGCGTAGAGGAAGCCGGAAAGGTCCGGAATGTAGAGGATGTCGTCCTTGATGGCGGCGGTCGAGATCGTGCGATGGAAGGCGTCCGAATCGCCCAGGTCCGCCTCGCTCAGAGTCCAGACGACGCCGCTCTCCGTGATGTCGCCGCGCTTGGTGGCGTCGATGGCCCAGAAGTGGGCGATGCCCTCGCCGTGCTCCGGATCCTGGCCGACGCCGATGTAGACCTTGTTGTCGTAGATCACCGGCGTCGAGACGATGTTGTTGCGCGTGCCCTGGCCGCCGAGCTTCCATTCGGAATCCTTCGGATTGCAGTCGAATCGCCAGAGCTCCTCGCCGGTCTTGGGATCGAAGGTGTACAGCACGCCGTCTCCGCCCGGAAAGACCACCTGGGGAACGCCGTCGATGACCCCGTAGGCCGGGTTCGACCAGGAGCCGTGGAGGATCTTGGTGCCCGGGGCGGCGCTCTCCCACACCAGCTCACCGGTGTTCTTGTTGACCGCGATGAAGCTGGGCGCGAGGGGCGCGGGGATGGTGATGTGTCCCTCGTCGACACCGTTGCCGGTGACCGTGAAGAGCAGATCGTCGACGATCACGGGGCTGCCGACGGCCAGGTTGTGCGGGAAGACGTCGAGCTCCTCGATCATGTCGAGCTTCCAGATGATGTCTTCGTCGATCTTGCTGGTTCGGGTCTCGGTCGAGTACGGTCCGTCGTTCTCTCCGTCGAGAAAGCCCTCGGTGTCCGAGGCGATCAGCTCCGCCTGGTTCGAGACGTAGTAGAGGCGGTCGCCCTCGACGAAAGGCGCCGCACAGACCCCCTGCAGCGGCCAGTCGTGCACGCGTCCGGAGGGCAGCTTGTCGTGCGCCGCTTGCCAGAGGAACTTGCCGGTCTCGACCTCGAAGGCCATCACGTTGCCCTTGTCGCCCTGGATCTCGGGGTTGCGCTCACCCTCGTTGTTGGTGCCGACGAAGACCTTGCCGCCGGCGATCACCGGGCCGCCGTAGCTCTGTGAGCCCAGGGGCTGTCGCCACTTGACGTTCTTGCCGGACGAAAGGTCCCAGGAGGCTGGAAGGCCGGTCTCGCTCGAGACCATGTTGCGCGACGGCGTGCCGCCGTACATGCCGACGTCATCGGGGATGTCCGCGGCGGTGCTGACCAGGGCCAACGAGAGGGCCCCGAGGGCCAGGAGGGGAAGGAGCGTTCTCTTATTCATAGGTCAGTTGCTCACAATCGAAATGTTGTCGTAGTGAATCGGAGCCGGCGAGTAGCCCGAGAGGCCCGGGGCACCCTGCCGGATCGGAAGTGCATCTTCAACGACGATCGACCACTCCTCCGGCTCGGCGTCGCCCTTGGGCCAGACCTTGCCGCGGATGACCGCCTTGTCGGCGTCCTGCTCGACCGTCAGTCTCATCGTGTACCACTTGTCGAACTCCCATGGGAACTCGAGCTGCTGCATCATTCGGAGCTCGGACTGCCATGAGCGCACCTGAAGGGTCTGGTAGGCGCCCAGGAGCTCCATCGTGTAGCCGCTGTTGATCAGTCCGACGTCGCCGACCCTGCGGCCGTCCTTGGTCCCCATGACGTCGCCGACGATCGTGTAGTCGGAGAGATCGGGGTGGCCCAGAAAGGTGATGTGACGGTGGATCTTGACCGGCGAGGGGCCCTTGGACATGACCTTGTTGCCGTCCAGGTCGGAGACCGCGAAGCGGGCGCCGTAGCCCATCTGGTAGCCGGGTCGCGAGCCGACCTCGACGCCCTCGAAGTCCTCGGTGATCGGGAGATCCTGGAGGACGCGCACACGGGCGGTCCCGGTGAGATCGCCGGCGGTCACCTGGACGAGGCCGGCGAACGAGCCGGAGGCCGGGGCGGTGTAGGTGCCGTCGACCTGGATCTGGCCCTGGAGACCGGTCACGGACCAGTCGAAGTCGGGCGTCTCGACCCGACGTCCCTTGGCGTCGTACGCCTGGACGCGGAAGACCTGGGTCTCGGAGGGTCCCAGAATCGTGTCCCCGGGTACGACCTGAAGATGTGCCACCTCACCCGGCTCGCCCTCGGCGGGAAGCCCGGCGGGCGTCGACGCGCTCACCTCGAAGGCGCGGTCCTTGTCTCCCAGGCAGTAGATGCCCTCTTCGGTCGTGAAGTAGATCCGGCCGTAGGCGATCGCCACCGATCCGTAGATCTCGGCGTCGCGGCCGTCGGACGTCTTGATGACGTCGGAGTCGAGGATCTTTCCCTCGGTCTCGCCCGGCTCGATGATGACGACCCGGCCGTTGACCTCGGTGATGTAGATCTTGCCGTCGGCGACCACCGGGGAGGCCTTGCCGACGCGGCCGTAGTTGACCTCCCAGAGGTGCTCGCCGGTCTCGGCATCGATCGCGTGCAGGTTCGCGGAGTTGTCGGCGACGTAGAGCCGACCCTCGTGAAGTGCGGGCGACGGGAAGCCGGAGCCGATCGGCAGTCGCCAGATCTCACCCGACTGGGTGACATCACCCGAGCCCGTGGCGTCGATCGCCACCACGCGGCCCATGTTGCCTTCGTCGAGGTTCTCCTCGCTGTGCGAGCCGTAGACGCGATCGCCGTCGGTGACCACCGAGACGTTGATACCGCGCTTCGACAGCTGGAAGCCCCAGACCGGCTTGCCGGTGCGGGCCTGGACTCCGAAGATGCCTCCACCGCCGTTGCCGGCGACGATCAGGCGCTCGCCGTCGATCACCGTCACGTTCGGTGTCGACTGGGTGTTCTTGTCGGCCTGCGAGCTCGCCGGCTGCGAGACCCAGATCTGGTCGCCGGTGCGTTTGTCAAAGGCCCGAATTCGATGAAGCGGCCGTCCCTCCGGTCCCCAGCTCGTATTCGAGAAGGTGATCACGACCCGGTCCTCGTCGATGAACGCGGTCTGGGTGCGGCCGCCGTAGCCCTCCATGAAGCCGTACTCCTCGATGAAGGAGCGCGACCAGACGATCTCGCCGGTCCTACTGTCGAAGCAGTGGAACCAGCCGGCGACGCCCTGGTGGTAGATGTACCCGGTCTCCGGATCGCCGGTGACGCTGCCCCAACCGACTCGATTCCACGGCACCGAGGTGTGGTAGACGTTGAACTTGTACTCCCACAGCTTCTCGCCGGTCTCGGCGTCGAAGCAGGCGACGCGCTCCTGACGGGTGGAGCCCTCGCCGATGCGGCCGCTGGCGCAGACGCGACCGTCGAAGACCACCGGTGTCGAGCGGCCCACGAAGTCCTGGCGCCAGATCAGATTCTCGCCCTCGACCGACCAGCTGGAGACGAGACCGGTCTCGGCCGAGGTGCCGTTTCGGGCCGGCCCACGCCAGTTCGGCCAGTCCTCCGCTGCAGCGGGAACCACCAGAGTCAAGGCCGCGAGCGCAGCCAGCCCAGCAAGCGTAGTAATCGATCTGCTCACGCTTTTTCTCCTTCCAAGTCGCGACTGCCGATGGGCGTCGGGGACGAACCCCTGGGTGGCTGCAGGAACGCTGCCACCGAGCGCAGGGGAGCCATCCTACCCGATTGGACGCTCCGACCCGCCCGTTGTCTCCCGCTCGCTCGACAGGCCGGGGTCGGCCTGGATCAGGCCCTGGACCTCGGCGATCGTTTCCAGCACCAGGTCGCGGGCCAGCGTCGAGATCCGGCGTTGCCGAAGCTCGGCGAGACGCTCGAGAAGCTCGGTCTCGCGGCGCTCGAAGCGCTGCACGCGCTGCCGCGCGATGCGCGCGTCGGAACTCTCGTCTCTCGCCATGATCCGCCTGGAATTCTACGTTAGTCTGCGCGCCATGAAGGCCCTGACCTTCCAGGCTCCCTACCGACTCGAATACGACGAGATCCCCGATCCGGTTGCCGAGTCTCCGGGGGATGCCGTCGTGCGGGTCGACCTGACGGCGGTCTGTGGGTCCGATCTTCACGTCTACCGCGGCCATGAGAGCGGCCTCGACGCCGGTACGGTCATGGGACACGAGTTTCTGGGTGAGGTCGTCGACTGCGGGGCGGCGGTGACCGGCGTAGCCGTGGGGGATCGCGTGGTGAGCCCTTTCACCACCAGCTGTGGCGACTGCTTCTACTGCCGGAGGGGTCTGACGGCGCGATGCGAGCAAGGTGAGCTCTTCGGTTGGGTCGAGGAGGGGAGGGGATTGCACGGGGTGCAGGCGGAGTACGTGCGGGTACCTCTGGCCGGTACGACCCTGGTCGCGGTGCCCGAGACGCTCGACCCGGAGGTCGCTCTGCTCGCCGGGGACGTGCTGGCCACCGGCTGTTTCTGCGCCGAATCGGGTGGTGCCGGTCCCGAGACCGTCGTGGCCGTGCTCGGCTGCGGGCCGGTGGGGATCACCAGCATCGTGGGTGCCCGCGAGCTAGGCGCCGAGACCGTCTACGCGGTCGATGCGGTGGCCGAGCGACTCGAGCTCGCCGAGGCCTTCGGAGCCGTTCCGGTCGACCTCTCGGACCTGCCGGTCGAGCGTCTTCGCGATGCCACCGACGGCCGTGGCGTCGACGTGGTGCTCGAGGCGGTGGGGTCTCCGGCCGCCAGCCGACTGGCCGTCGACCTGATCCGGCCGGGCGGTACGGTCGCCGCGGTCGGTGTCCACACCGAGGAGCACTTTGCATTCTCGCCGGTCGAGGCCTACGACAAGAACCTGACCTATCGAGCCGGGCGCTGTCCGGTGCGGCCACGGCTCGAGCGGATGCTCGAGATCGTCGAGAGCGGCCGGTACGAGCTCGGCCGGATCATCTCCCACCGCATGCCGCTCTCCGAAGGCGTCCGCGCCTACGAGATCTTCGACCAGAAGCTCGACGGGTGCACGAAGGTGGTGCTGCAGCCCGATCGCCCCTGACGAGGGCCGCCGTTCGCTGCACCGGCCGAACTCCACGGCCGAGAAGACGTAAGGAAACCATGAGGTTTTCGACCGCGCTCCTCCTGTCCCTGCTCGTGCTCTCTCCGGCCCTGCCCTCCAGCGTCGCGACCGCCGAAGACCGCGGCAT
Organism: Phenganax marumi; assembly: GCA_025400095.1. Lineage (NCBI taxonomy): Eukaryota > Metazoa > Cnidaria > Anthozoa > Malacalcyonacea > Clavulariidae > Phenganax > Phenganax marumi. Next base: position 14,787 of record JAODVM010144408.1, on the reverse strand, counting down.
GACCGGTGAGATCCTGACCCTGCTCTACGTGACCGACGTGCGTCGGAGCGTCGAGTTCTACGAGGCGATCGGCTTCCGTCACTACTACTACTACGACTACGAGGAGGACGAGTACGTGCTCGAGTGGTCGAAGCCCTACGCGCCGGGGTATGCGGAGATGACGAGCGGCCCGATCCGGATCGCGCTCACCACCGCCGAGAGCGACGAGCAGGTCTACGGCGGCGGCGTGCGGCACTACTTCATGGTCGACGAGGTCGAGGAGCGCTATGAGCGGATCAAGAGCCGCGGCGTCGTGGCTTCACCGGACGAGGTCGAGAAGTTCCCCTGGCTCGACTTCATCACGCTTTCCGATCCGGACGGCCATCAGATCGTCTTCGCCAAGAAGAACCAGCCCTACTACGACGACAATCAGGCCAAGGTCGACCGGCTGCACGAGCGATCGAACTAGTCACCCACTGCCGGCTCAGCGATGGGCGCGACCGACCAGGGCGAGGACCTCGTCGAGCTCCTTGGGTACCGCGGCACTCAGGATCTCGGCACCGTCTTCGGTGATCAGAACCGTGTCCTCGATGCGGATGTGCAGATCTTCGTCCACGATCTCGATGATCGGCTCCACCGCGATCACCATGCCTACCTGGAGCGGCGCCGAGTAGTCGCCGACGTCGTGCACCGCCATGCCGACGAAGTGTCCGGCACCCCAGGCGCGCTGATCTTCGAAACCCCACTTGGCGAAGATCTCGGCGCACACTTCGTCCGTCTCCGCGCGCGTCACGCCGGGTTTCATCGCCGCGATGACCGCCTTCTGCGCCTCGAGGGTAGCGCGGTAGGCGCGCTCCTGAAGCTCGGTGAGCTTCCCCGACACCGGCCAGGTGCGGGTGATGTCCATCGTCTGATAGGCGAAGGAGGCGCCGTAGTCCATGACGATCAGCTCGCCGTCCTGTAGCTCCTTGCCGTTGGAGTTGTAGTGCCAGATGTTGACGTTCGGTCCCGAGCCGACGATCGCCGGGTAGGCCGCATGCTCGGCGCCGTTGGCGAACATGTGGTGCGAGGCGACGGCCTCGAGCTCGTACTCGAAGCGGCCGGGCGCCGTCAGCTCGATCGACTTCTGAATCGCCTCGGCGCTGATGCGGCCGTTGTAGCGCAAGACGTCGATCTCACGCGGAGTCTTGATCATGCGTTGCGCGTCGATCAGCGGACTGACGTCCTGGAGCTGGTAGTAGGGGTAGCGCAGGCGCATCTGCTCGACCCGCCAGGCGTCCTCGGAGGGCTGTGCCCCCCAGGGGTTGACCATCCGCCGAGCCATGTAGATCGCGGCGTCACCGCGCGAGTTGTCGACCTCGTCGCGCTCCGACATGCGTAGGTAGAGGGGATGCCTGCCGCTGGTGCGGCGCCGCGCGAGGAACTCCTCGAGGTAGTGCGAGCCGCGAATGCTCCGGAACCCCCAGCGCTCGGCGGCGCCCTCCTGGTAGAGCCAGTTCCAGCCGTCTCGACTCGCCTCGCGAGCGGTCTGGGTCGGTAGGAACAGAAAGGCGTCGCAGCTGGTGGCGTCGATCACCGCCACGGCGTTCAGGTTCTCGTTGCCGGTCAGGTAGAAGAAGTCGTGATCCTGGCGGAAGCGGAGGCCGGGGAGGGGGCTGGTGCGAGCGAAGAGGACGATCGTCGCGTCCTCCTCGATCGCCTCGCAGAGCTTCGCTCGACGCTCCTGAAACTCTTCTGGGGGATAGCTGAGGCGACCGGCCAGGGTAGGGGCCGCGACGAGGGCGAGAACGGCTGCGGTTCGGATCGTCATGCATCTCATTCGCTGGTCTCCTCTGTCTCCTCGAGAACCTGCCCGAGGGCGGTGCGCGAGGTCCTGCCGGCCTTCGGATGCCAGGCGGTGACCTCTACCTCGGCCGGCTGCTCCCCGAAGCGAACCAGCCACTCGATCTCTTCTTCGGCGTGCCCGGCGAGGGTCCCGAGCTCGATGACGGTCTCGGAGGAGAGCACCTCCGCACCGCCGCCGATCTCCACCCGCACCGGCTCGGCGCGGCCATGCGAGGTGCGGATCGCCAGCTCGGTCGGAGCGAAACCGGTATTGGCGACAGTGGCCTCGACCCGAAACACATCTCCACCCAGGGGCACGAGATCGAGCTCCAGAATCTCGAGCAGCGGCGTGTTGCGCGCCTGCATCAGCACGAACTCGACGTTGCGCTGAACCTCGGCATCGAGATCCGCGGGCAGCGGGTTGTTGGCGCCGAACTTGCGCCAGCCACCGATCTCGACGCTGCCGAGCTGCGGGTGCTCGAAGGGCTCCCACTCCTTGAAGGCCGCGCCTCCCTGCGCTTCATCGTCATGACGGAGCGCCTCGTGGTCCTCGACCCGTCCGTCCTCGTCGTCGTCGCTGCCGAGCTGAAAGATCTCGTTGGCGAAAGCCAGAACGCCGAAGACCTCGTAGAGCGCGTCGATCGAGCCGCCGTAGGCGGCATAGCCGTCCAGGCCGCTGAGCCCGCCGCGGAGGTCGCCTCCGGGGTCGCGCCAGATCTGCCCCCGCTTCTTGTTTCCCGATCCGCGCGGCCAGTTCCAGTCGTAGACCGAGGTCGCCAGGTTGTAGCCGGTGACCTCGAGCCCGCGCTCCGCGATCCGCAGATAGAGATCGAGGTCGGAGCGGGGCAGCTCCCAATCGGGTACCGAAGGCGGCCGAAGGACGACCCCTCCGCTCGAATGGAAGTGCTGCGACGCCGCGATGTTCGGCTGCTCGTAGGCGAAGTCCATCAAGGCGCGGATCTCGGATTCGGAGCCGGCAAAGGGCCCGTTGCCCCGCTGGGCGACGCTCCAGTTTCCCGGGTAGTTTCGGTTGGGATCTACCCCTCCGAGGCGGTCCTCCTGGTAGTCGCCGTCGCCGTCGTTGTCGATGCCCTCGACCCACATATCGTAGAAGGGGCCGACGTCGCCCGGTCGTCGTCGCCGATGCAGGCGGGCGTCCTCTTCGCTCGGCGTCCACTGGCCGTTCGGGCTCTCGCGGCGCATCGTGAGGGCCTGGTTGTCGCCGTCGAGATCCTCCGGGCCGTCCTCGTCGAGGCGGCCGTCACCGTCGTCGTCCCACGGTCTGAGGGTCGTGTCACGCGGTCGCTCGGGGGTTCGCATGTGCAGCTCGGAGGAGTCCGGAATCACCGCCGGAGCGATGTAGAACGTCCGCGTCCTGCGCAGCTCGAGGGTCTCGGGATCCTGGGAGGTCAACAGGCGATGAATCACTCCCAGAGCGGCCTCGATCGAGACCACCTCGTCGGCGTCGACGCCACCGTCGACCCAGATCGCCGGCTTGTCCTCGGGGGATCCCCCTTCGGTGATCGTCAAGACCCACAAGTTGCGACCTTGATAGCTCTTGCCGATCGACCGCAGAGAGGCCAGGTCGGGATACTCGCGCACGGCGTCGTGCAGAAAGCGCTCGACTTCGGAGAAGTCGTGATAGCAGGAGAAGGTGAGCTCGGCGCTGAAGCGAGGGCAGCTCTCGAAGTAGAGCTTGGGTCCGGTCAGCGGCTGTGCGACCGCCCCTGGGGCGACCGCCGAGGAGATGAACAGCGCGATAGCGATCGCGCCGAGACCGATGGTTCTCGTCACGGGACCTCCTTCTGCGAGTTGGAGATCGAGACTACCGCGACCCGGCTCAGCTCAATCCGAGGAGTCGCGGCAGCTCCTCTTCGAGCGCAGCCTCGGCGGCCTCCTGGCTGCCGGCGACGGCGATGACGTCGAGCTTGCCGAAGCGGGCCAGCGGGCCGACGTTGTAGAAGACGAAGCGACCCTCGCCCGTTCTCGGATCGTAGGCGCGGTCGCCGACCGCCGCGAGGATCTCGTCGAAGGTCGTCCCGGCCAGATCTTCGTGAACGAAGTCCTGAGCACGATAGGGAGGACGAGGGGCGCCGCCGATCAACCGATCGAGGAAGGCCATGGGGGTGGACGTGCCGCCCCAACGGCCGTTGCACTCGACGAAGCGCACCCGAAAATCACCCTCGGGATCGCCGACCACCAGGAAGTCGAAGGAGCAGCGGCCGACCCAGCCGAGCTCCTGGAGACCGGCGGCTACGGCGAGCGAAGCGGAGGCGAGGGTCTGATTGACGCGATCGGGGAGGGTGGAGGGTCGGGAGCCGACGAAGATCTTCCGGTTACCCTTCAGAAGTTGCTCGTAGACGCCGTCCAGGCGCGGCTCTCCGCCGCCCAGGGGTGGGAGCCAGAGCTGCGTCGACGGCGAAAGCTCGGTCTCCTCCCAGGCGACGGCGAGCACCTCCTCGTCGCCCTCCCACTCGGTGCGCTCGAGGAAGGAGCCGACCTCTTCGACGAGGGCATCGCGCTCGAGACCGGCCACGTACGGCGAGTCGAAGACCGCGTTGCCCATGGCGGAGGCGCAGCGCAGGCGCTTCAGAGCGACGCGTGCGTGCCGAGTCGCCAGATCCGCGAGGCTCTCGGCCAGTATCCGAACATCGGAGCTGGCTCGGGTCTCGACCAGGTAATCCGAACCGAGCACCAACCGCACCAGCTCGCTGAAGGTGCCCTTGTCGTTGGCCACCCAGGTGATCGGCGGCGGAGGCGAGAGAACGCCGACCCGGGCCCCGGACTCCTCGGCGACGATTCGAGCGAGCTCCCAGACCGCTTCGATCCCCATGTAGGGGTGGATGACCAGGCCGCCGGCCTCTCGCGCCCGTGCCGCGATCCTCTCCAGCGCCGGCCCGTGGCTGCAGGCCTTCGCGACCTCCAGCGGGTTGGGCTCCGCCGGCGCGTCGATGCACTCCACCCGGCCCAGCTCGAGCCGATCGCGACAGTAGGCCTCGTAGCTCTCGTTCTGAGGCGTGCCGGCGGCGAACAGGTCGCCGTCGCCCGCGCGCAGCCGCGCTCGATGCTGATACTCCTCGACGCCCTCGATGTCGACGAGAAACGGAATCGCCGAGACGTCGTCGAGGTTCAGTACCGGCAGCCCGGCGAGCGACTCGCGCCAGCGGAAGGGTGCGTAACGATCGAGCTCGTCCCGATCGAGCTCCCGCGCGATCGGTTCCACGACGCTCGGCTCGGTCATCCGGCCGACTCTAGCTCGGCTGGGCCGAGCGATCGACCGCTCTGCCCGACTCCGATGGAAGGTCGAATCGGTGGAGGCGCTCTCGTCGCCCCTCGAGCGCGTAAGATCTCGGCTACCGGAAGGAGGTCAACTCGATGGAATGGCTCAGCAGCCCGGAGGCGTGGATCGCACTACTGACGCTCACCACGCTCGAGCTGATTCTCGGAATCGACAACATCATCTTCATCACCATCCTGGCGGGCAAACTGCCGGAGGAGCAGCGGGCGAAGGCGAGAACTATCGGTCTGGCCCTCGCGATGGCGATGCGCATCGGGTTGCTCCTGACCCTCGCCTGGATCGTCCGCCTGACGGCGCCGATCTTCACGGTGTTCGGCAATGAGATCTCCGGGCGCGATTTGATTCTGCTCCTGGGAGGCCTGTTTCTGCTGGCCAAGGCCACCCACGAGATTCACCACAAGCTCGAGGGTGTCGCGGGGAGCCAGTCGGCCGGTGTCGCGGCGTCGATGGCTTCGGTCCTGACCCAGATCGTCCTGCTCGACGTCGTCTTCTCGCTCGACTCGGTGATCACCGCGGTGGGCATGGTGAAGGAGATCCCCGTCATGGTGACGGCGGTCGTCCTGGCGGTGATCCTGATGATGGTCTTCGCCAAGCCGGTCGGCGACTTCGTCGAGCGCCGTCCTACGGTCAAGATGCTGGCGTTGAGCTTCCTGCTCCTGATCGGCATGGCGCTGGTGGCCGACGGGCTCGATTTCCACATCCCGAAGGGCTACATCTACTTCGCGATGGGCTTCTCGGTCTTCGTCGAGATGCTGAATCTCCGCCTGCGCGGGCATCCCGTAAACTTGCGCGAGCGCTATGTCGCCGACGACGAGCAAGCCTGAAAAGAGCGCAAGAATCGGGTGGGAAAGCCGCCTTCCGAGGCCTAATCTCTAGGAGACTCGGAAAGGGGAAACCATGAGCTCCGACTACCATCGCATCGAGAAGGCCATCCGATTCATCGAGGAGAGGTCCGCCGACCAACCGTCTCTGGACGAGATCGCCGCGGAGGTCGGCCTCAGCCAGTTCCACTTCCAGAGGCTCTTCCGTCGCTGGGCTGGCATCAGCCCCAAGCGGTTCCTGCAGTTCGTGACCGTGGAGCACGCCAAGACGCTCCTGAGGCGGTCGCGGAGCGTGATGGACGCCGCCTTCGAGGTCGGCCTCTCCGGCCCGGCGCGTCTGCACGATCACTTCGTGGCGCTGGAGGCGGTGACGCCCGGCGAGTTCAAGAGCGGTGGCTCCGATCTCGAGATCAGCTACGGGGTGCACGAGTCGCCCTTCGGTCGGGTCTTTCTCGCCAACACCGCTCGCGGCATCTGCGGCCTTCGGTTCGTCGATGCCGATGCCGGGGAGGCTGTCGAGTGGCTCGAGGGCCTGTGGCCGGGAGCGGCTCTGGTCGAGGACTCGAAGGTCACCGGGCGGTTGGTGCGGCGGATCTTCGCCGAAGAGGCGAGCGACGAGCCGCTCAAGGTTTTCGTGCGCGGTACGAACTTCCAGATCTCGGTCTGGAAGGCGTTGCTCCAGATCCCCGCGGGTCGACTAGTGGCCTACGAACAGGTCGCGCAGGCGATCGGAAGTCCGAAGGCGTCGCGGGCCGTCGGTAGCGCCGTCGGTGCCAATCGGATCGCCTATCTGATCCCTTGTCATCGGGTGATCCGCGGCTCGGGCGCTCTGGGCGGCTACGCCTGGGGAACCCCCCGCAAGCGGGCGATCGTCGGTTGGGAGTCGAGGCTCGGGAGCGACGGGGCCTCGAATCAGGTCGAAGCGGTGGGCTGAGCCCGCGATAAGCTCCGACGTCGAAAATCGACGTCAGGATGCTCGAGACCGGCCACGTCCTCAATCACTACGAGATCGTGAAGCTGCTCGGAAAGGGCGGCATGGGCGAGGTCTATCTCGCGCGCGATCAGAAGCTCGGCAGGCAGGTCGCGTTGAAGGTGCTGCCCGAAGAGTTGGCCGCCGACGGCGAGCGACGCGAGCGCTTCGAGCGCGAGGCGCGGGCGGTGGCGGCGCTGCAGCACCCGAACATCGTCACCCTGCATTCGATCGAGGAGTCCGGCGAAGCCTCCTTCATGGTGATGGAGCGGATCGACGGCGAGCCACTGTCGGCGATCGTTCCCAAGGGCGGCCTGCCGCTCGAGCGCTTCCTCGAGATCGCGATTCCGATGACCGATGCGCTGGCGGCGGCGCACGCTCGTGGGATCACGCATCGGGACCTCAAGCCGGCCAACGTTCTGATCGATTCCGAGGGCCGGCCGCAGATTCTCGACTTCGGGCTCGCCAAGGTCACCGAGGTGGTCGACCTCGGCGCGGCGACCCTGGAGCCCACCGAGGCGCTCACCGGCGAAGGGAAGATCGTCGGCACGATCGCCTACATGTCGCCCGAGCAGGTCGAGGGCAAGCCGGTAGATCCGCGCAGCGACATCTTTTCGCTGGGAGTGATGCTCTACGAGATGGCGACAGGCGTCGCGCCCTTCGACGGCGACACCGGGATGTCGGTGATGACCTCCATCTTGCGGGACGAGCCAACGCCCCTCACCGAACGCAACGAGAGGCTGCCTCGCTACCTGGGCCGCATCGTCAGACGCTGTCTACAGAAGGACCCGTCGCGACGGTTCCAGTCGGCGCTCGACCTGCGCAACGACCTGATGGATCTCAGGGAGGAGCTCGCCTCGGGAGAGCTCGCAGGGCCGGCCGCGGGGCCCTCGTCGCTACCCGTGCGCCGGTGGCCGCTGGTGATCGCCTCGGTCGTTCTGTTGGGACTCGTCGGTCTCTTCTGGGCCACGCGCGAGGCGGGCGAGGAGACGATCGAGGTTCGGGCAGCCGGCTACGAGATCCGGCGGCTGGTCACCCAGGGCAGTCCGGTCGACGCCGCGGTCTCGCCGGACGGCCGCTACGTCGTCTACTGGGCGGAGGGGGTCGGCGAGTGGCTCCTGCGACTCCAGCAGATCGCCACGGGTTCCGACATCGAGCTCGCCCCGCCCTCCGACTGGAATGCGACCGCTTGGAACCTGACCTTCAGCGCCGACGGCGAGTACATCCGCTACACCACCGGAACCGGGGGACGGCCGAGGACGATGTGGGAGATTCCCGTTCTCGGGGGGGCCCCACGCAAGCTCTTCGATCGAGCTCTGATCGGACCGGCTTACTCCCCCGACGGCTCCCAGGCGGCGCTGGTGCAGGGTGACGATTTCAACGATCGTTGGAAGAGGATCGATCTGCTCGATCTCGCAGATGGCACGCAGCGCAGGCTCGTCGAGCTGCCCGAAGGTGGAGCCGATTTCGAGGACATCGCCTGGTCCCCGGACGGCGGCCGCATCGTGGTCTCCATCGCCGACGAGACGGGTGACCGCGTGGAGCTGCTCTCCCCGGAGAGTGGAGAGCTGACACCGATCCCGTCCGAGCGCTTCTTCTTCATCAGTGATGTCTGCTGGACTCCGGATTCCGAGCGATTGCTCGTTCTGGGTCGGGCCCAGGCGGGGCAGCAGCTCGTACAGCCCTGGCTGGTCGACGTCGAGAGCGGGTCGCGCCGTCGGCTGATCAGCGATTTCAATTCCTACCGAGGCTGCTCGACGACCACGGACGGCAAGACGACGGCGACGTTGCGGCAAGAGGTGCAGTCGCAGATCTGGATCGTTCCGATCGATCGTCCTCGAGAGGCGCGACCGCTTCGGACGACCACCGGCCGCTCGGACGGGGCGGATCGCTTCACGTGGATCGACGACGAGACGATTCTCTACGGGGCGACGGACGGAGGCAGTTGGAACCTCTGGCAGGTCGCCGCCAGCGGTGGCACTTCGGTGCGGGTCACCTCCGTCGGTGCCGCGGATCCGAAGGCGAGCCACGGCGGACCCGTCGTCTTCGAGTCGGGCTGGGACGTCGCCGGCCGGCAAGGGATCTACACGATGAATCGCGACGGCAGCGGCATGCGGCGCCTCACCCCTATCAACCTCTTTGCCGACCGAGCCACGGCGACGCCCGACGGCAGATGGCTCTTCTACGAGCTCCTGGAGGGGGAGCGGCTCAACTTCGTTCGCGCGCCTTTCGAAGGCGGCGAGCCCACCGTGGTCACCGACTACTTCAGTCACCAGGCCAGCATCTCGCCGGACGGAGCTCGCATGGCTCTGCACGTGCTGAACGCCGAAGTCGACCGATGGCAGACGGCGATCTATCCGACCGATCTCAGTGGCCCTCCCGAGTACCTCGACTTCCACTCGGAGACCTACTCCCCGTGGGCAGACAACGACTCCGTGTACGTCAGCAAGACGGTCGAGGGTGTAGCCAACATCTTTCGCTTGAGCCTCGACGATCTCTCGGAGGAGCAGGTGACCTTCTTCAGCGACGGACAGATCTTCGCCTTCGACGTCTCGCCGGATCTCACCCGCCTCGCCGTGGGACGAGGCGACTCGATCAACGACCTGCTGCTGATCGACGGGCTTCTGGGTAGCGCGGGCGACGGTGAATAGGCGGAGCGCCGATATCATTCGGGCGTGAGCTCCGCCGTCCTCGATCGCTTCGCGAGCCGTGCGCTGCTCTCTTCGCTGGGTCTTCTCGTCGCGGCATCGCCGCTCGTGGCGCAGCCGCGCGACATCGAGACTTGGACCACGGGGAAGTCGGAGCACTTCGAGGTGCACTCGAACGCCGTGCCCGAGCGGGTCGCGGAGATCGTCGCCGGCCTCGAGCGCTTCCGCGCCCTGTTCGCGAACCTGGCTCCGGAGCTCGAGCTTCAGTCGCCGGCGCCGATCCACATCTTCGCCTTCCACGATGCGGTCGCCTACGCGCCCTACAAGACCGGCGACGAAGGCGGCGGAGTGGTCCTGGGTCAGTTCTGGAGCCACCCGGACGGCAACTACATCACCCTGAACGCGGACCCGAGCTACATCGGCTCGTTCTCGGTGATCTACCACGAGTACGTCCACTACCTCGTGCAGAGCAACTTTCCGAGCGTGCCGCGATGGTTCAACGAGGGGCTGGCCGAGTACTACAGCTCGTTCCTCGCCGACGAGGAGCGGGTCTACCTCGGGCACCCGGTGGACCGTCACCTCCGTTGGCTGCAGCGCAACCGGGAGCTCGAGGTCGAGAGCGTCCTCGGCGTGACCCGCGACAGCTCGCTCGAGCACGACGCCAATGGCGCGGGACGCTTCTATGCGGTCTCGTGGATCCTCGTGCACTACCTTCTCTCGGACGAGTCGGACCTTAGCGACGAGCTCGCCCGGTACTTCACCGCGCTGGCCAAGGGCGAAGACGCGCACGGCGCCTTCGTCGACGCCTTCGGCTTCCGCCCCGCGGAGCTGGAGGACGCCATTCGCACCTACCTGAGCTCGGGCCCGCTACCGGTCGCCGCGATCTCCCTCGAGGGTCTGCCGACCCCGGACTCGGTAGAGACCTACGCCGCGCACGCCGACGAGGTGCTGATCGGCCTGGCCGATCTGCTGGCCCACATGGGCCGGGAGACCGAGGCCGCGAGACACGCGCACCAGGCGCTCACGTTCGAGCCCGAGTCCGGCGATGCCTATGCGGTGCTCGCCTATGTGCGCGACCGTCAGGGACGAAGGGAAGAGGCGCACGAGCTCTGGGAGCAGGCCCGGCGGTGGGTGCCGCTTCGGGCCGGCAGCTATCTGTTCGAAGGGCGGCACTACATGGCGTTGGCCAACGGTGGAGGGTTGACCGGCGACGGCTCCGACGTCGAGCCGCTGGCGGAGGAGGCCCGGCGGGCGTTCGTCACGGCGACCCAGATCGACGGCTCGTACGGCGAGGCGTGGGCGATGCTCGGCATCTCGCACCTACTCTCCGGCGGAGATCCCGGCGAAGGGATTCGCAGCCTGGAACGAGCTCGGGCGCTGCAGCCGGGACGTACCGATCTCCTCCTGCACCTGGTGCAGCTCTACGTCCGCGACGATCGCGACGATCTGGCGCAGGCGATCGTCGACGGTCCGCTGTCCCGCATGGGAACGCCGCGCATGGTCGCCCTCGCCCGCGAGGAGATCGAGCGCGGCCAGCTGGTCCGCTCGGCCAACGAGGCGCTCCGCGAGGGAGATCTCGAGACCGGGATCGCCCTCTTCGACCGTGCGATCTCCGTGACCAGCGACCCCGGACTGCGGATGCGAATGGAGGAGAGCCTGGTCGAGCTCCGGGCCCGCTCCGAGGATGGGGAGCGCCAGTGATCCGCGAGTGGATCTATCGGGCATTCCATCGCCGCAAGACCCGCGTCTACGCCTACGTCCAGGGGCTGGTGTGGGCGATGATCGGGCTTTCGGTCGCCCTCTTCCTCATCGACCTCGTGCTCGGTAGCGACTGGGCGGGCTCTCGATACCTGGCGAAGCTCGATACCGCGATTCTCTGGTTCTTCGCCCTGGAGATCTCGCTGCGGATCCTCTCGTATCGGCCGCCGGCGCTCGCCACCTTCGACTATGGGCCCGCCAAGCGCCTTCGACTTCACCTACTCGGCCGCCTCTACTACTGCCTGCAGCCGATGACGATGATCGACATCCTGACGGTCGCGGCACTGGTTCCGGCGCTTCGAGGCCTACGCGCTCTGCGCCTGCTGCGCCTTCTTCGCACGGCCAAGCTCTTCCGCTACAGCAATCCCTTCCACGGGCTCGCCCGTTCGTTCCGGGAGAACGGGCTGCTCTTCGGGTTGGCGTTCTCCTTCCTGGCCACCGCCGTCCTGTTAGGGGGGCTCAGTCTCTACCTGATCGAAGGTCGCCAGAATCCCGAGATCGTCACCACCTGGGACGGGCTCTGGTGGGCGTTGGTGACCATCACCACGGTCGGCTTCGGAGACATCACCCCCGTTACCGGACTCGGCCGGGTCGTCGCCGGCCACCTGATGGTGGCCGGGATGTTCACCCTCGCACTGTTTGCTGGAGTCGTGGGAAACACGCTGCTCAAGAGCGTGCTCACGATCCGAGAGGAGCAGTTCCGTATGAGCGGATACTTCGACCACATCGTGATCTGCGGCTTCGAAGAGGGGGCCGACATGCTGTTACACAGCCTGCTCCAGGAGTTCGACTCGGACGAGCAGCCGTTGGTGGTCTTCGCGGAGGGGGAGCGGCCCCAGTCGCTGCCGCCGGAGTTCGTCTTCGTCAGCGGCGATCCGACCAAGGAGAGCGAGCTCGACAAGGTACGGCTCTCCCAGGCGGCGGCCGCGATCCTGGTCGGATCGCGGCATGTGCTACCCCAGGACGCCGACGCGCGGACGATCCTCACGGCGTTCACGATCCGGGCGTACATGAACCATCGGGCCGAGAGCCGAGAGCGCAAGAAGCAGCTCTATGTCGTGGCCGAGATTCTCGACGAGGAGAACGTCTCCCACGCCTACGCCGCCGGCGCCGACGAGGTGATCGAGACACGCCGCCTCGGCTTCTCGCTCCTGAGCCACGCTGTCACCCAGCCCGGCACGGCGTCGGTCATGGGTATGGTGGCCAACTGGGGTGACCACAGCATCTTCATCGGCGCCCTGCCCGAGCGCTTCGACGGCGCGACGACCTTCGGTGAGGTCTCGAGGAGTTTGAAAGAGCGGGAGGGAGTGCTGGTCATCGGCCTGCACGGCGGCGACGAGAAGAGGGACCTCCTGAATCCGCCGGATTCGTTGAGCCTCGGGGCCGGATCGGAGCTGATCTACCTGGCCGAGAATCCGGTGCTCGACGCGCCGGCCTGATTCGCGCTCAGAATCGGCGGCGCAGGCGTTGGCGACCACGGATGGTCTGCTTGCGCTCCACCCACGGCTCGACGCCCTCGACCGTGCAGCGCGGCAGCTTCTTGCCGATCGCCTTCTCGACCATCCGGATCGTCTCTTTGTCCTGCCAGGTGGCGATGGTCGAGACCGTGCCCTCCATCGCGCCTCGGGCCGTGCGCCCGGCTCGGTGAACGTAGTCCTCGACCGCCTCCGGCATGCCGAAGTTGACGATGTGCTCGATCACCGGAATGTCGATTCCACGGGCCGCGACGTTGGTGGCGATCAGCACCCGATGCCTGCCCTCGCTGAGCCCTCGGAGCGCTGCCACACGCTGTTTCTGGGTGCGGCCCGAGTGAATCCGCGCCACCTGGTGCCCAGCGATCTCGAGCTGTCGGCAGGCCCAGTCGGCGTCGACCTTGCGCCGGAGGAAGATCAGCATGCTTCCCGACTCCTGGTCGACGAGCTTCAACAGGCACTGCTTGGTGTCGTCCGGCGAGACGAGGTAGAGCCGATGCTCGATGCCGGAGGCCGTCATGCTCTTGGGCCGTAGGTCGACCAGGCCCGGCTCCTTCATGAAGCGTCGCGCGAGGTTCTCGATCGACGTCGGCATGGTCGCCGAGAACATGAAGGTCTGTCGCTTCTCCGGCAGGACGCCGAGAATCCTCGATATCTGGGGCAGGAAACCCAGATCGAGCATGTGATCCGCCTCGTCCATCACCAGGTGCTCGATCCGGTCGAGCCGGACGTTCTTGCGCTCGTAGTGATCCCAGAGTCGCCCCGGCGTGGCGACGACGATGTCGGGCTTGCGACGTAGATCCGAGATCTGAGGTCCCATCTTGACGCCGCCGATGAGGCAGGCGCTCTTGATGCCGTGGCTCTTGCCGATGGTGTCGACGAAAGCGCGGGTCTGCAGCGCGATCTCACGTGTCGGACAGAGGATCAGAGCGCGCGTACCCTTGCCCTCGAGCAGCTGCTCGAGGATCGGCAGCGAGAAGGCCGCCGTCTTGCCCGAGCCGGTCTGGGCCAGACCGACTACGTCGACGCCCCGAAGCGCTCGCGGAATGACCTCGGCCTGAATCGGCGTCGGGTGCTCGAAGCCGATCTTCTCGACGGCCTCGACGAGGACTTCGCCCAGGCCGAGGTCCTCGAACGAGCTGTCGGTCTGAGCGGGACCCTGCTGAACGGCGCCGGTAAACATCCGGCGCGGAGTCTATCTCGACCACACCTCTCGTGCTGGGCTCGGGTGGCGTCCGCCCATCCCCAGGCGCCGCCCCGATCGACGAGTGGGGCGTCAGTCCCGAGTCCAGGCCTTCGTGAGGTTGACCCCCGGCGACCCGTCCGCCGCGAGGACGACGAGATCCAGTGAGCCCGCCCGACCGCTGGTGAACGCCACGCGGGCTCCGTCGGGCGACCAGTCGGGCTGTCCGTCGATTCCCAGAAGTCCCTCACCGCCGTTGTCGGTCCACCGTCGAGCCTCGGTGCCGTCGAGCTCCGAGGTGTAGATCTCCCAGTTCCCGTCGCGGATGGAGTTGAAGACCAGTCGGTTGCTGGCGTGCGAGATCTGCACGTTCGAGTTGCCGCGGGCCTCGCCGCCCAGGAGCTGCCCTCTGTCCCTGCCCCGAAGGTCGACGGTACGCAGGACGATGTCGGTATCGTGATTCCCCGAGGGCGGCGAGTACGAGAACGCGATCCGCTCCGCCGACAGCCAGGTCGCGGTGAGATGACTCCCCGGCGCGTCCAACAGCAGGCGCTTGGTCGCGCTCTCGAGATCGAGCACGAAGAGCTGCCAGGTCTGATCGGCCACCCGCTCCTCGAAGACCAGGCAGTCCGAATGCGGATCCCAGGCCGGGTTGGTCTCGTCGTTGGCCCCGGTCGTCAGGCGGCGAAGGTCGGTGCCGTCGGGCCGAACCACGAAGATGTCGAAGTTGCCGTGGCGGTTCGAATGAAAGGCGATCCACTCGCCGTCCGGAGACCAGCTCGGACGAGCGTCGTCGGCCTCGTCCGTCGTGAGGCGGCGGAAGCTGCCGCTGTC